>VZSV01000012.1:4713996-4749524 GCA_013398735.1 Nothocercus julius
TTTTTTTTTTTTTAAATCAAGGTAATAATATCCACTTTGCTTGTAGCAGACAATAGAGCCAAGTTGGACCTTTAAGAGAGATTTTAAAGTGTGGGCATCTCCTATGACATACACATAAGGATTCATAAAATAAGGCTTTATAGGACCTAAAGCCAACACACAAGTCATATTTGAGAACTCTATCAACAAAGCTACAGGGATGTAGAAGCACGCCCTGTGGAAGATAGTCAAGAGATGTTGAGCCTCATTTAAAAAGCCATCCCCAAAATAAGTGGACATATGATGTTATGGTTACCTGATTTGTGAGTATTTGTGAGACTGTTGTTTCTTGCTGTGCTGTCTTCGCCATAACATTTCATGCTGCTTTCATTCTGTGAGCTCAAAGTGATGTATCTAAACATAAAGCAAAAGAACAGAAATTTGTTTTTTCCATGTGATTACCTTATAAAATATCACCAACTTGTCCCAAGCCATGAACAAACATGCAAGAATGAGCTTTCTGTTGTAACATAATCAATTATGAACTTCTATTCAATATGGCAACTTCTGCAATAGCGAATTGAGGAAATGAATAGCATGAAGACATCCATTAGCACTGCAACTCCCTTAAAAACCAACACACACACATAAAAACTTTTTTCCCATATTGACAGTGAGTTTGCTTCACTGTCAAAATCTCTCGGATTGAAACTTCTGTGTTCTTTCAAATTACATATTGAAATATCAGTAAATTCATCTTTTCTTATTACTCCGTTTGGTATCTACTGCAAAAAGAGAAAAAAAAAAAAAGAAAAAAAAAAGGAATGATTTATGTTGATGCAATAAATAAAATAAGATTGTGCCTCTGCTGCACAGACTGTAAAGATTTCACAGCCTTTTCCGAGGCTTTGCCAAACCCCAAGACACGCTAGATGCTAGCGCCGGGAAGGACACGTTGCTGGCCCAGAATTGGCAACCTACGCACCGAGCACTACACAAACAAGAAGGTTCAGCACTCAGGAAGGGAGGGATTAATGAAAGTCAAAGGTGTGGAAGATACAATCAGGTTGTCACCTAGTTCAGAAAAGATATCTAGACAAGGCATCTGAAATTATTTAAATGAAAACAGCACGTTCTTTTGGTAGGTGCTGCTGCCAAAACGGTTTTTAGGGAAGGCCCTGAATGAAACAAGCCTGGAAGCCTAAGGTGTGATTCACACGTGCTTCACTGATGTCAGGGGGAAGCTTTCTGTTCATGTCAGACCCTTCTAAAAGATTTTGGAAAAGTCATTCCAGTCATAAGAGAAAACCTTATAAAGGACAATTTGTAGGAGCAAGGTGCAGATAACCTCAGGGACCCTGACCAGAAATTTCCTCCTGTCACTCACTGGCTGCTTGGCACCTTCACACTAGATTTCCTCATTTAAATTATTCTTTTAAAATCTCTGATAACAAGCTCCAGGCACTGTGATGTAACTGCATGCTGCAAGAAAAAAAATAATTCAAAAAACCAAGCAGTTTAATAATAATAATAATGACTCCCCCAATCAAGCAAGGAAAATAAACCCCAGCAATTTCCTCACCCTGACCAGCACTAATCTTCACTTCATGCTCATGTTGCACAAAAGCCAAAATGACAGGTCCACCGCACAGTCCAAAACGCTAACACATTTGATCGAAATACCCAGCATGGGTGATAAAGCTCCTTATGAAGAAACCTAACCCGTTTTTAGAGGAGACCTCGGCTGAAGGTAATTCTGGTAGCCCTGCGCAGGGAGACATGGATTCTCTTGGATACCAAGCCCTTGCTCAGGAGCTGATGAGGTTGAGCGCCCGCAGCTCTGCTCGGCACACGCCCATGTCTCCTTACTTATGCGAGCTGAAATGCGACCAATGTCACCAAAAACAAAGCTCTCAGGACTTGCTTGTGGCCTCTCTGCGGGCTCTAACCCCAGTAATTCCGCTCTCAACAAATTTCAGCTTTTCTTTTAAACTCCTTTAATGAATCTGCATGTACATCCAAACAAGATATATTTTAAAGAGGCCACATCTACTTAACACTTTGTTCAACCTGTTTTATTACACTGCTATTTAACACCTTTCAACTTAAAACAGGCATCCTGGACCTTCAGGATGATGGACAGGCATAACATTACCTTGTGCTCATAATAGGAAACATTCAGACAGACAGAGGAAACTCAAGGTTAACTCGGGGGAAGTCAAAGGGAAAATATCTCCAGTTTAGCACAGCTGTTTAGAACCTGCCACAGTCTGTTTAAACTTCATTGTGACCAAAGCCATAGTACACAGCTTTGTTTTCTTCTGAATTTATCTATCTGCTCTGAAACAGGGAACATTGGCGTTAAACCAAAAATTTCCAAGATGCACCACAGACGAACCATCTCCGGCAGCTTCCAAGAGCAGCCAGGCACAGAGATGGGGGGAAAAGCAACAGCAGCAATACCCAAAAAAGCCCTTTCCTATTTCTCTTTCTTTTCTATTGGCAGCTTTTCCCACTATACCACTTTTGAGTTCATTTATGCTTCAGATTCATTCACCTTTACTGTCAGAGCTGCAAAAGTTCATGTATGCAATTGCATGCCAATTAGCATAGTTATATAATCACACTGGCTAAGAATAAAATGTCATCGGGCATTAGGGAGCCAGAGGTAGCGGCTGATAAATACTTAAAGTAGTCCAAATGTAACTAATGCAGGAGCAAACACGGCAAAAACACATACAATTCTCAAATAATATTTTCATTCCTTGACAATAGCTTCCATAAAATTTCCATCACTGCTTTATTAAAAGCAATCTAGATTTATATTCCTTTGCCATGTTCTCTCCTTTTGTTAATATCCCAGTTTCTAGATGCTGTATATAACCTATGCACGCTAAGGAGCAGGTGAGTGGTAAAATCTACAGCAGCATTAAAAATGATGAGCTAAGGCATGATCAGCTGTCCTGTACACAAAATATAAATTTTCATTCTTTGTTCTTCATTAGGATTGATGACACTGTTGGAAAATAAGGAGCATATAATACCTTTTATGAGAATGTAAGGCACCAATGAATTAATACAAAGAGAATGCAACTAAATCAATTTTTCATCTCATGATGGTAATGGAGTCAATTTGTTGAACTTTATTATGCTTATAATGTATTGATCTGATAAATTTTATCCCCAAAATAAAACTAGGTATTTTTCCAGGGACAGAAAATAAAAAAAGAAAAAAAAGAGAGAGAGAAGAAGAAAGCTGGCAGTTCAGTCTAGGCAACATATCAAAGGTCAGAGATTTTACCTGCACTTAAATCAGCCATGCGATAGTTCAGAGAAAAAAAATAATAATAATAATAAAAAGAAAATCAAAGCTTCCAGTCCCTGGACGTCCCTGCAAGACGCCGCCAGGAGCACTGCAAGGGTGGCCACACTGGCGCATGCAGAAGGGAGCCCAGGCCAGGCAACGAGACGCTGCTCGCGCGGAGGCAACCGCACGGGCAGCAGGGCCGCGTTCGCTGCTGAGGCTCTCACCGCGCTGTGGCACCGGCCCAGGGGCAGAACTCCTGGTGCAACGGCTCCACTGCCTTAGCTACACAGCACAGTGAAGAGCAATTTCCATCCCTGCTGTCGCTACATGGTGCTTCAAGACATTCATCTCCTCCCTGAATTTCTGCTATTGCTTTGAGGCTTAACAGAAAATTAAGCGAAGGTGAAGCTTTGTCCAGAAGCCTTAAGATGCAACACACTCCCACCATGTGAAGCCATGACTCTGTGCCGAGCAATGCAAAGACTCCATTTGCTCTTCACGTTTGTCCTAGGCCACATACATCCAAGAACAAAGTTACTGCTACAACTGTGTAGCAGATTTTGGATATCAAAAGAACATGACAGATCAAAGATAAGGATACAAATACCATCTACGAAAGGGAAACAAGTATTTCTAATAGCGTTGGACATATATCCTCTGGAATAGATGCATACAATAAAATAGCATGGTCTTATATATCATTTAACATTAGGAATGTAACTGAAGTATATGAATTAGAAACTAAAACTCCCTGTATATCATCAGAGCACCCAAAATTTGTTTCTGTGGGAACATAAAGCAAACAAGTCATTTGGAATTTCTCCTCTTCTCCTGCCTAGCGACAGCCCATCTATCCAATCACATACAAATACCAGCTGGAAATCTTCCCATGAATTGAAGACACCTAAACTATTTTAACTGAGGCACAAGAGTTTCTTTGCTGTATTTCTCATTATTCCTATTACTGAGAACATCCTGTAATTTAAACTGGTTGATCATGATTGAAAAGCATTTAAATTGTTCTTAAAAAAAAAAAAAGCCACTTTAAGATGAGAAACAAAGTAAAATAACAGAGTACATATGTCAAACAAACAAGTCAATAAGAACAATAATATAGAATGGCAAAAACAGCATCAAAAATAACAGAAAATACCAGAGCTACAGTCACCAACTTTGCACTATTAATGTGGTTCACTTCCACAGCTCCATCACAACATAGTCTCTTCCCACCTGTCTTAACTCCTCTCCCAATCACCTCTGTGATTTTGTCACCCTCCCCTAGCCCATATTCAGCTTTTTGCCTGAGCTTTATTTCCTAGAAAACACTCGAACTCTCTTCTGAGGACAGGATTCTTCATGCATGCAAGATATTTCCTTTTATGTACTCACTTCTACAGCTTTGAAATGCTTCAGGAATATTGTATTACATTTACTAGCACAGCAAATACCTTAGGCAAATAGCACATCTTGTAGATGAGATGCAATGGCACAGATGAATTATGAATATCAAAAAAATTAGCGCCTTTTTTTTTTTTTTTTTTTTTTTGTGGAGAGGATCCAGTGCTTCACATAACATATTGTGCAATGTTAGGTCACATTTAAGGCAGAGTTTTGACTTGAGACACTCTTTAGATGTCTACCATTTATATAAAACAACTGGGTATTCAAAGTGGAACCCAGGAAAGAGCCCCACGCGTAATGGATGACGACCTTGGAGAAGCCTGCTTTAAAAGACTGCCTCACATGGCCACTCTATGGTAAAGACAAGGATATAATCCCTTGGGCAGCATTCAGCTTCTTACCCAGGAGAAAATATTCTTTGTTTCTCCAGTACCCTGTATCTTTCTCCACATAACTTCAAACAAGAGCAGAAAATGAATCAGGGATCCACCACAGCCTTCCTCTGCAGGAGTCTGATCTGTATCCACAGCAAATCTATCACATGCGCCAAGCAGGACAGGAATTTTGTAGGGGGAAGAAAAAAAAAAATTCAGTTGTTAAGCATTTCTCATAAAGTGCACTTATGTAAAAGAAGGCCAAACTCAAGTTATAAACCATACTTTCACTCTGGCATTTAATCTTAAAGAGCATAGCTTAATATCCCTTTTAAATGACATCACATAGATAAGATATTCCATTACACGGCATTGTCTAAAAGCTGGAATGCTTCTCCAAGCAGTCTGTAATAGGGCCTCTACACACGCCAGTCAAGCTGAGCAGAGTAAATTACAGCAGTAATAGGCTGTCATCCGCTGGGAGAAGGAGCACAAGCGAGAGGCGCCTTCGAGTTTGACAAGTATTTGCTGACAGCAGAATTGCAGATTCCACAAATCCTGTTTCCATCCCCATGTCGGAAGCAAACCCATTTCTGTAGGCAGAAGTTTGTTTGTCCATTTCCACAGCTCCTGCACTGGGCTCCTTCTCCGCTTTCCCTTTCTTCCCTAACCTACTCCTTTCTCCAAAGCTGTCTCTGTTTCCAAGATACATTTTTTTCTTCAATAGCAAGCTTCACTCCTTCACTACCGAGCCTTGGGTTTTCCTCGGCCTTTACTCAGCCGTCCTTCTTCAGGTTTCCCTCTGAGCTACCTCCTGCCTCCACCCACTTCTTGTCCACTCCGCACTGAATTCGGGTAACCTCCTTGCCGGTGGTCTGGGCCCCACTGCAGGCAGAAGCTTTAGGGTCACGAGAAAAGCCTTCCCTGTCTCAGCAGGGCGTGACGTGATGCAAGTGCCAATGAAGTTCAGCTCTGCAGCACACTGAGGGACAGAGGACATTCATTCCCCCGGGATGATTACTAAATTAAGATGCCAAATTTTAAGCCTTGCATATCTGATACTGTGCAATGTTTCTCAAGAATTTGCATGTAGGCCAAAAACCCACCTATGTTTTGAAGGACACTGACAGAATGCAGGAGTGATCATCTTGGTAAGGTAAATATCATAAAGCTCACATGGCACCAAAACCAGTCTCCAAAAGCAGCCAATGTTAGATGCTAGAGAGTGGAGAAAAGGCAAAGACCTAACAATATTTTGCCTGCACACCTTCCTAGCCTCTAGCGACCTGTGCCTCTTTGGCTGAAAGGCAGTATCTTTTTGAACTTAACAGCCCATGAACCTGAGCCTCCGCTTTCCGAAGCCACTTGGCAATGAGCATCGGGTTTCGTCGCAGTTTCACAGCCTCAGAGCCACCTAAAGACCCGTCCTCTTCTGCGTCCCTCCCCTTGTGGGCTCCTTCCTCCCCGTCCTGCCAGGTCTCCCGCAGGGGACCCTGGCCACGCAGCCCCCACTCCCTTCTTCCCAGCGCTCACGATTCTGCGGCTCTCTTCTTTTGCAGCATTAGACATTTTCCCAGCTGAAGATTCCCAACACCTTTTTGCTCCTGCAAATTTTTAGCCTATTTTCTCTGTGTACTTAGTGGATTGAGAGATGGAGAAAAGGGAGAAGGAAGAAGGAAACAGAACTGCACACATTGTTAAAGTGGGAGAATATCACACATTTAAGCAGTGGCACGTACATGCTTTCTGTTTTGTTTTCTGTTCCTTCACTAGTGAGCCCTGACATTCATTTTACTGAGCATTATGCTGCCATTTTTTTAACAGAACTATTTTAAGCCAAAATCTCCTTCCCAAACCACAACACCTGGTGCAGAATTCACCATGGGGTATGCAAAGTGACTGGCCCCCATCCTCCCACACACATTACTTTCATTTATCTGCAAGTAATTTCCTCTGGCATTTTATCATCCAATCACTCGGTACGAGGAATTCTCCTGCAACATTTCCGCCAGCTCTTCTTTTCTCCATCCTAACTACCGAAAGCTTAAACTCCTCCAAAATGCCAGTTCCTCACTTCAGACTATGAAGTGGCTGAGCTGTTCAGGCAAATCATTGGCAAAACTGGCTTCAGCAAACACCCCTGCTTCCCTGAACATCACTCCTGCAATCTATCCTTTCCCTTAGCAAAACTTCTGGAAAACAGCCACCCCTCCCTGCATGAAGTTCCCCAATTGCTCAACCCCCCATGAAACCAAACCAAGCCCCCTCCAAGCCGCTGCGGCCCATAACAAGCTTTAGCCCTCATTCTTTTAGCTTGGCAGAATTAAGAACGCCTCAAAAACCAACATGTTCTGTTAACAGCCCTGGTGCCTTCATGCTTGGACCTATCGGGCCATGTTAGTGCTGAGCAGCCCCTGCCACTCCACCCTGAAGAAGATGGAGCAGGAAAGCGACAGTTGAGGAACTGTGATTGCCAGTCAAAAATGAAAACCAAACAAACTTCAAACCACCACCTACAACAACAGTAACGACAGTGAAAAATACACCCCAAACAAAGCCCCAAACAAATAAGCAAACAAACCTAAAAGTCTAACAGCTACTACTTGGTTCCAAACGCTCTGTGCAGAGATAGAAGCAGAAAGAAAAAAAAAGGGGGGGGGGGGGCGCGAAAGAACGAAAAGCCTCCCCCCTTACAGACAGAATCCTATGAAGTGCTAAGAACATTTTTGAAAGACATGAGATGTATAATAACTTTTCAACTGAATATTCATTTCTGAATTGAAGGGAAACATCTTAAAGGGTGAGTGGGCGTAAAGAAAGATTCCTCCTCAGAAGTATCACACTATTTATTACAGGCAGCGAATACCCACAAGAATTCAGCGCTGGCCTTCGTGCTGTACACTAACAAGCTTCGTTTACTGACATTCACATCGCATATGGAGCTCTGCTCCGAATGATCCCTTTGAAAGGGACAATTAAAGCAGTCAACTGGAGATTGTACAACTAGCAGAGCTAATTAAATTCTTAAGTTCTGTTTGTGTATTTATCCAAACCTTCATCACTAGTCTTGCAGAGAAGGGGAACGAGTTGGCTTGGGAGGTTCAGTGAACAAAAGTACATTTTTTTTCCCCCTCCATAGTTACAGATCTGTTTGGACCAAAACTTTAGATGCCAAATCAATGCAGTCAGTAGTGAAATTCATCTTGTTGTGACAGAAATATTCCATTTTTCCTAGCTTACATTGTAAATTGCTTTCTGATATACCAGGTTATTATTTTTCAGCCCCTTTGGTTCCTTACATAATTAAATGCCATACTATTCAACTTTCAGAATTATTTTTACCATTTTCAGAGGAACACTGACACTCAGAAACGTTCTCAACTTTCTGTAAATAATTTATTCCCCACAAGTATTAACTCCACTCGGTATCTTCTTATTCATCCAAAGCTCCTACTATCCCTATTCAAATGTGTTTGCCCTTGTAGAGGCTTTTCTGCAGAGAAGCTGGTATTTGCTCACCCTCAATTTTCTCTCCTAGCATGTCATGTAACTAGAAGTAACAAAAAAAAAAAAGGGAGAAGGACTGGGCTTTTTAATAGCATGGTGCCTTTAATCTGCAGGCAAGGAAGAATGGTTAAGAGCAAATTAAGGATACATAATACAGAGTTTGCAATTCATACTTAAAAAAAAAATAATGATTCCAAAAGGTCTTCTAGTTAAGTTTTTTTTTTTTTTTTTTTTTTTTTTTTTTTTTTTTTGCCTGGTTACCATAAATGCACGGACACATGGCCTTTCAAGACTGGAAAATGTGTTTCTCCAGCAAAGAGCCTGTACGTTCCCAGCCTCCCTAGTTTAGCTCGGAAGGTGTGATCCACTCTGAAGGGTGGTCCAGCAACACAGCACTCACTCAAATTCTGCCAAATGATAACAAAGCACCTTACAAGAATATTTTGCTGATATTAAAGCAACAGATAATTCTGTAAGGAGCAAGTCCATCTTGCTTGACACTTATCCTGACCAAAAGTATAAGCAGAGGAAACCAAATAAGAACCGTTTCTCCTTTCTCCCCAGGTAGGCTAAGGAGAGTGTGTTTTTTTCTCTCCCAATGATGTTCTTTTTTTTTTTTTTTTTTTTTTGAACAACTGAGGCAAAACAAGAGCTAAAAAGAACCCTAGGGAAAGGGCCAGCTAGTTTCTTAGCAGAATGGCAGAAAAGAGTTTCCAGAGAGGAGCTAGCAAGCATCAGGAAGGAAACTGTCTCAATGGCCAGCACAACATCGTTTCATAGGATCTTCTCCTGGAAATTCATTAATCCAGAAAAAAAAACATAAAAGGTGGCAATATCAATAAACTTACTTGTCGTCTATAACTCTAATTTTCATACCAGTTGATCAAATCACCCTTCCAAGTTCCTGGCAAGTGGCCAAGCATCACACCTTCAATGAAAAGGACTATGTGCCTTGCCATTCCATCCTACTTATGGCTCCACTATGGACCAGCTGGCCTGTCCTCTTGGACAATCTCCACCAACCAGGAGGCTCTGCCTTCTTTTCTTCATGGCCCATCCAGGGTCAAGCACAAAGGTGCAGAACCAGGTGCTCTGCAGCAGAGAGCCCAAGGATCATCTCTAATCTCAAGACCTGCTTTTGCCTGTGGTCACAGTGACCTGATTCTAGCAGGAATGACATACAACCGCCCTCTGAGCAAGTGGATCTGTGCCAACGGTGCCTCATAAAAGTTTTGGTTGCTAGGAGGTAGCACTGGATCATCCGAAGTCCTGTTTACTTGAGCCATTCAGCTTCCTTTCTGGAATGCCTTCTATTTTCTGCTCACCAGTTTCTCTTCCTCTTCTTGAGATAACAAACTTTTGTTAAAACTTGTGATTTCCCATCTGCTATCATCTAAAGAAGCCTCTACAAAACACAAGAACAAACTCTCCCATCTTTAAACAAACTGAATAACACGTCTAGCATAAATTCTGCTCCGGTAAGCGTCGTGCTCCGACACATCGCTTTTCAGATGCCCACACACCAAGGTCTGAACAGCAGCGCAGCCTCAAGCTCTGAAAGCCAGCCTGGCACAGAGAGACATTCGTGAGGCGAGCAGAGGCTACTTCAGCATCGTTTTATAGAGCACACCTTCATTTTTCAGCTTTCTCAACAGATTGTTCTCTCAAAGAGGTACACTGTATTTTGCAACAACACTTTTCATTAATTATTTTATGTGGCTATTAAGTTTCAGAGTGCGTAATCTGAACACCTAGGCTGCTCCAGATCATGCTTTTACAGCGCTACTCTATGATTTTCTCACCACTTTCTATGAGATGTATTTTCTTCTGATTTAGAAGGGTACAAAAGGACCTTCAAGGTTATCTAAGCTAAGATGGGACTTATTCCTCCTACAGAATACCTGCTTAGAGAACAGGTCAGTAGCATTTGTTTTATAGAGGAAAAAGTAAGCAAACACAGACTTTAGTTTTGCATCATTTACTGAACCTACGGAATTCAAGGCTCATTTATTACCAGACTTGGGTTGAAATGTTAATTAAGAAGACAAAGAAAAGGTAATGTTATTTCAATAATTAGTAAGCAAGCAATTCTGAGAACAGCGCTATCTGGTTTATCATGGGATTCTGGAAAGGTGGTGGTGGTGCTGACACCCGCGTGGTTTCCCTTTTGTTCACTTTTCACTTACGGCAGACACAAGGTTCTCTGGAGTTCCTATCTACCAAGAGATCTGTCTGGAAGAGAGACTGAGACCTGTGAGCTGGCACAGGGTGATGGGCTCTCCTCCCCATCCTCGCCACCGGCGCACCCTCAGAAACTGCCTGAAAACCAGCAGTTACAAGTGACAGGACCAAAGATTGAGAAGTGATGCCATGATCCTCAGGTATGTTTAGTTCTGACTGCAGACTTCTTTATGACTGAAGTATGTAACAGATATGCCATTTCTAACAGCCCTCGTCGCTGCAAATACCAGCAAAGATAACTTGGCGCTGGGGAGGCGAAGGAGGGGGGAGGACGTGCTTTGAGTCAATTTAAAAACCACAATTAAAACAGGAGGCAAAACCAACTGCAACAGAAATGAATGGCAGGAGACATCACAAACATGCTGAACAAGTCAGAAGTAAAAGCAACTCGCACAACACCCAGTGAACAGACGCAGGCCCTGCTTCTGCCCCTGTTGTCCAGAGGAAGCGAGTAAAGGTCTCCCTGAAGTTCCAAGGAGCAGCTATGTGGGAACTTCAAATGTGCATGCTAGCAGGAACAGGAACCCTGGGAAACTCTCCCAGTGTGAAGGGAATCCCCAGGGGAGGCATCAGCGGCACATTCATAAACAAAGGCTGCCATTACTGCTGTGTGGCCTAAAAGACTCAGAGAGATGCTAGGGCTCACATTTGTTTTCCTGCACTTCGGTCCAGTGGCACAACACTAGCACTCCATGCTAAGGAAACGTTATTACTCTTAGTCAAGTCTCATGGTCCTTAACTTACAAGCTGGCTGTAACACTGTCTAAAGAAAGTTTTGGTTTTTGTTTTGTTTTGCCTTTTTTTTAGCATTGAAGCAAGCTGCAATAGCTCAAGAAAGGCATCTATTAGCACCTATTTGAAAAAATGAGCTGAACAGCTACATGAAAAAAGAATACAGTAAAACCGAAGAGAAAAACAAAAAGATAAAAAGACATCTCTCAAAAAATATAGGTCACCTACCATTACTGTGCTGTTTGCAAGCTGGGGCTCACTCTTAGCCAACAGAAAGGCTCACAACCTGCACGCGGCCACCTAGCCCCACCGAGCTGGGGCGTTCTGAAATCGCCTCCCGTAAGGCTACGTCTGCCAGAGAGAACATCAACCTACATCAGCGTAAGACTGGAGATCAAAGAGCGGACATATATCTCAAGCATATATCTCCTCATGGGGAGAGCTACAACATTATTTTAAGATTTTTCTTGAGAGTATCTACATGCTTCAGCAATACACATCCTTTATCTTGCGCTGGGGAATTCTTATTACCATGCTTTAGATAAAAGACAAGAAGAAGAAAGACTGCTAATGCATAATAAAGGAACCGGGCAAACAATTTTAGATCAGCTCCAAATATCCAATTTACAAACATTTGTCTTCCTGCAAATGCTAAGGATTAGGCCAGAACAACAGGTAATATAATTTTGGTTTGTGCAAAACAGTGCTTTTGTTTTTAATAAATAATGGACCAAGCCTCCAAAAAAGTCAAATTATCCTTAGGGAAAATTCATGGATGAAGCTTCTTGTAGATAAGAAGTTACTGTAAAAGACAAAAGATAATTTTAAAAGTTTTATTTTCTGCTGTGTTCTTAACATTTTGGTCTGCAAATTCAAGCTATGGAAAGAAAGTCTGTGTACCAGACACTATACTCTTTGTTATACTATACTATAAATAACATGGTAGTGTAAAGAATGCTTTCCAAAGGGAAGAATTGTAATTCTTTTTTTTTTTTTTTTTCAAAATCTTTATTATATTTTATTTTCATTTTGGCTTCCCTCCGTAGGATTGACCTGGAAGAAGCAAATCTTACAGAAACTCTAAGGCAGTATTTACCTTACTTTCCCCTGAATCAATGTGTCTCTAGGAGTGGAAGCATCATTTTTTACCCCAAAGGATTCTAAGTGACTCCATAACATCCTGCTGGTATATATTCCAGGAATCTACAGCTATTTCAAAAACTGCATCTCTCTCCATCTTATGCATATTAGTTTTACCCAGATACAGATTCTAACAGATTGAAATTCCTTTACAACTGTAATTAATTCATCTCATTAATTCAAGGTACTGAGATCTGCAAGAATGGTACGAATGGGCTGTCCTTATCGCCCAGTGTCTTGGAGCTCTCCTATCCTTGTCACAAAATGGCAAAAGGGATGGCATAATGTCTTGTCTCCCTGCAGAGGCTTCTCAATTTTTATTTGAGGAAAGGAGACCTACTATTGAGTTACCAAATTTGGAGCCCTTCTGGAGCCCTGAGGCATCATTCCAATAGACCCATGAGAAGTGGTCTGGTTCAGCTGACCACTGATGTGCAGAGAGAACTGCCTTATCACAAACACAGTCGCAGCGGAGCTACAGGATGCAGAGCAAACAGCCACTGATCACTGAGGAGACCTGGTCTGATTCTAGCTGCTTCCAGTCTTTCTTGATATCTGGGCTATGTCCCTGTTGTTCCAGTGGAGTTGCAGCACAAGGAACAATAAACGGCAGTGACTGGGACTCAGGAGTTCTCCCATAAAACACCTCACTTGGGAATATGAAGAACAAGTTCCTCATTCGCCAGGACTTACACCTGAACAGAAACCCAGGGTCACTGTCCACTCCAAGACACAATCTCATATGCAACTGAGCCATCACAGGTCATGAATATGTCAGGAATAGCATCAGGAGTTGCTGATGGATGTTTCACAACGTTTGCAAAACAGGTGAAACATCTCTTATGCTTTGGTACTCCCCATGCACAGCTAAGTGCATGCATTGCTGAGATGGCCTATCTCTGTTCAAGAGCAAACCAGGGCCTAGGAGACACCATGTCTTGTATTATCCATGAGATAAACAATTATATCCATATTTCTGACAGCTATGTCCTTTCCTCTCAGGAGGAACTGAAAGTGAGAGTTTGATGATTTATGAACCTACAAGGAGTATTCAGTAGTCTGAACTAGAAAGTCTTACCCCAAAAAATATTTCTTACAGTAAAAGATAAATTACTATGAATCTTCTCTGGTCAACATATAACTACTTAAATCATGAAATCTTGAAACTATCAGACCATAGACTTCTGCAATCTGACCTATATAATCTGAGATTTCTGTTGAATTTGTCAAGAAGAGAGAGATCTGAGAATGCTCATATACCTTCATTCTGCTTCATGCCAACTGCAAGCTACAGAACTTCACCATTGGTAACTGCCACATACCTTCACTGCACATCCTATGCTAGGACATGGTTTTTATATTTTTTAGGGAATTACACAACTAATTCAGCCTGGGAAAAACTGACAGCATAACCTGGTGGACATTATCTTGAACCACAGACCAAAAAAGTTAAGATCTTTCACATACGGAAGAGATTTTTTCTGCCCCTAGGCACTGAACACTGTGGCAACAAGAGATTTCTAGTTTACACCACCAAAAATTTTCAGATCCATTGAATCAGTCACCTACCTCTTCCAGACCTCAGGTCTGCTTCTGAATTTCTTACAGGCTCTTAAGAACAAGATGATGCTCAGCAAAAGCAAAGTCTTTAGCAAGACAGCAAATTCATTTCTGTTCTAATTTTCACCAACTTGCCCAGGACTTCAGAATGTTGCAATTTCCATTGAGTTAATGTCTTTTGGGTAATCCTAAACTAAAAGACTTTCAATAAGATGGAAACTCTGACACATTTCAGGTTTTTGACTTAATTCCCATGCTTAAAAGCCCATTACAGAGGGCCAGTTATGGCCTCACATGACTACTCATCACTGCTTTCATTCTACTGAGCAGGAGGAAGGAAGATGCTGATAGTTCACGTTCCTAAATTTTGTGAAGGAGAAAAAACAAACAAACAAACCCCCCCATCTTTCCTGTTTTCACACTACGCATTTAAAAATCATCAGTTTGAATTAAGTAACTTGCAGCATGATTCATAGATGTTGCATCAAATACACTGTATCAGTAGACAGAATCAGAAAATTAAATAACTACACAAAATTAGAGAAAAATGCACGAGTGCCATGAATCCCAAGTCTTAAGAATGGATGACACACTGACTGTACCTCCTTAATGTCAGGAAAAAAACACATATATAGTGGCATTGCACCAGCCTTTGCAAAAATTACAAAAATAACATTCTTCACAAGAGACATGAGAGAACTCCATGAAGAAAACAGATAATATTAAATTAGTCAACTAAAGAACTGACAAAAAAAAGCCTTTTACAAATAAAAAGAACACATCTGGATTTGTTTCCAAGTTAACAACCAACCAGAATAACAAATATTTGCCACTTCAAAGGAAACAAAGAACCAGATACACAAAAAGATCTGGGTTTGGCCATTTTCTCTGATACACTGGGTTTTAACGTTTACAGAGAACTAAAGAAAATACGCCACCTTTTTCTCTTGATGTTAGATTTGGCACAAAATCTTCATACTCAGAAAGCAATTTGGCTAGACAGCAGATGGAGTCTTCCATTGCAGCACAAGTGGCAAAATGTGCCCACCCTTCCAGTCAAAAACAGCAAATCAATTCTCAGTAACATTTGCCTGCAGATCACAAGATGCTCACACGGATGTTTCCCCACAAAACACGATTTCCTTATTCCCACCTAAAAATGTTCTTGTCCACACATAAATGCTATATTAAAAAGGAAGGAAGGAGGGAAGGAGAGAAGGGGGGAGAGAAAAAAAGGCACTCAGGTATGCTTCCTAATACTGTCCAATTGCTCAGAAAAGTGCACTAAAATACTGAGCAAGTCAGAGAGAGGAAGATCAGCAGAAGCCTATGGATGTCGAAGGGAGGGTGGGAGCAGCACACTGCTGCGTGGGGCAGTAGCAAGTGGCTATTTAAGGATAAGCACAAGCCTGGAGGAAGATACATGGAAATTGAGAGAGAGAGAGACAGACAGAGAGAACAGAGCACATTAATTATAGTGGTTCTGTGGTTCTCCTGTATTTCAATTAGAAACCACTTTATTTACAGCTCTTGCTTCAGCAGTGGGCAGTCCAATGACAACATTGCTCATGATGCAATTTCTAATGCAAACAAGGAGAAGGTAACCCTGGAGTGATTTGTTAACTTACATAATTAAACAAGATACAAATGGTACAAATGAATGATGATCATGCTAAATGCTTTCTGAAACAAAGCATATGATTCAATTTAAAAAGAAATGTTCTTGTGACAAGTACCGTTAGTGTGAAACAACCCTCTAGAACAGTTCTTTTTAATAAATACATGAGCACATTTCCTACGATATAGACACTTTTAATTTCAGCAGTAATTTAAATTACTTATTCCATCAAAGTATAAAATTAAGCATGTTCTGCACACCCTCAAAACCAATAAAAGATCACTAGAGATAGAAATCTGCTTCAAACGCTCAGCAAATCCACTTCTACTGATTTCAGAGAAGTTGACCCAGAGCTCTAAGGGGAAATGCTGCGATCTGCTCAGACAGAACCCATTTACTACCTGTAGCTAGAGCAGGATGAGAGGTGAACAGGGGGAACGGAGTAGAGAAATAGCAAAGTGTGTATGTGGGAGAAACTATTGCACATAAGCAGGTCACATGCAAGTAAGGTGCCAAAGGCTCTCTCATTCCAGAGCAGGTCACCAAGTCTGCACAAACAGAAACTTCTTAAGAAGAGGCCTCAGGTTTGCAGCTAGATTCTGTTTGGAGAATCTGAGGACCACACTGCACAGTCCTCAACTGACAATAAACACACACAAGCACAAAAACAAAAACAAGAACCAACCTTCCCCCAAAAAACAGATCCTTTTTTTTTTCCAGTTCTTGTGATAAATCTATGACTTTTCTCACTACTGCTGGAAAGTCTGTGATAAATAATCAACCTCAGCATTAAAGAGCAGATATGCATATTCAGTAAAGAGAATTGCGTACAATTTCACTACATTATTTTTCTCAATCATTCCAAATGAGAAGAGCCTCTTACAGACTACAGATCTCCATCAGCTAGCTGCTCAGTCATGCCCAAGATGTTACACCTTTACTAAAAAAATATAACTTTATAGGCGAAAATCCATATAGCAATTTTTCATTCAATTTTAAAAATAGAAACAAAACACATTTTGTCCATTTTAGCAGCAGTTTCTCATTCCAGATACAAAATTTTCCATCTTTTGAAATTCATAAGGTTGTGTCAAACTCTCATATACTGTCTCAAATGCTCCCCTGCTCTCCAATTTGTCATTTAAGAAAAACTTTAAAGAACGTTTTAAGCATTTATTTAACAGAATGTTTGGAATCAGTTTCTTACATTGTAGGAAATGTCTATCAGAAGCTGTTAGCACCGGAGAAGGATTTTTTTGCACACAGATGTTCATACATTAGTTAGCACTTATCTGAAAGGAGTACAAAAAATGATGCATTACCTTCTGCAGCCCATTTGACTATGAGTAGTTCTACTTTGTATTTTGCTTTTAACAGTGGATAGCTATAGATTTTGTATCATTATGTACTCACAGTGGTCAGCTGCATTTACAGAAGTAAGGAATGCAGGGACACATTGCTTGAAGATGTAAGAATTCCTTCTCGGGTATTTATTTCTTTGTTGTAAAAAGAATTACGCACTGGGCAAACTTTTTCACCAGAGCTTTAAAACGGTACCTTCAGTATTTCTTTCTGAGGATTTCCCACATGACAACTCTGGGAAGAGGGTGCCACTGACCCCACTGCCAGCTTGGCTCCAGGTTTCCTGTAGAGCCAATGTAAAGAGAAAGATGCTCCAAAGAGCGAGCGAGCACTAAAGTTAAGCTGCTGCTGAGCTGCCCTAAAGAAGGTCTCCCCTGTCTCTACTCATTGTAAATGAAGCCTAATGAAGCCACCTGATCAGGTCAGAAGCTTGGGACAACTATACCTGACTATTATTTCAAGCATTGCATTGTTAATACTGCTGTCCTGCAGTTTGCTCCATAAATTCCACTGGCATTTGGCTTTATCCATAAGCAGTTACAGCAACACCTTGCTAATGGAGACAAGTTACAAGGTCCTTAAGGTATCGAGGAAGCAGGCTGTGACAAGGCAGGTGCAAGAGCACTGAATGCAGAGAAGGTAGAAGTTTCTGCAAAGCAAACATCAAAGATGCAATACCTTGCTGTGGTTGTGCTGGAGAACCAGGAGAGAGCCACCCCTGGAGTTTTACCCTGTGCTAGAACAAACAAAACCCACCCACCCACCTGAAAACCCCTCAACACACCCTGTGCCCAAGCAGGTAAACCTGTCCACCCACACCAACCACCCAGTAGGAACCACCACACTGGAAGGAGCTCTGAACATACCAAGGCGTAGCCAAAGCTGAGCAGCACGTTGCAAGAGTCCCCGCTGCACCGCTAGCACATCCAGGACACCAAGCACCTGAGCACTTTCCCTGGATGCCACTATAAGAAGGAGTTTTTGTAGGAATCTCAGCAGCCCTTAAAGCTGCTGTCATATGTCTGAAAAAAATCTTAACGCACAGTACCACTCCCACAAAAAAGAGATAGGGCTTCCTCTTATATAAGTATGTATATTATTTAACACTCAAAAACAACAGTTCCATCACATCTATGCAAAACCAGAAGTGCTGAAGAGCTGAAGGAGAAAAAGTGAATTTTGTTTCTCTTGCATCTATCCATTTGGTTTGTTTGCCTCAGGGCCTCAGCACCCTACAGTACAAGGACCTGTACCCATTTTCTTTTTTTTCCTTTGCTGTAGCAGAAGGTGACTGACGTGGGTATAATTCATACAGCATTTGCATCTATTAACTATTATCTCCTAGGAAATTATCTTTTGGATCTGGAAGGAAAAAAAAAAAAAGTGACTACAAAACACCTTACAGCTGAGTTAAAAACCAAATGGATGCCACCATCTTTTCAGACACACAATTGTTCCTGCTTTTGCACTCCTCTGAATATGAGCTTTGCTCTTCCTTGAGATGTACTCATTGCTTCTGAGCTAGATGTGAAGGAGAAGGCCTAGGTGACAAAAATAACTTTCAAATAGATGTTAGTATATTCATATTGCAAAGAACATAAAAGGAGGCAGGAAGCAGGGGAGGGAAGTGTCTCTCTCATACCGCATTTAAGTGACAGTACAAGTAACAGTGACTTTTTTTTTCACTGAACTGCTCACAGATATAGGACCATTGCATAATCTTGCAATAATCTTGTAAATTCTATTCACATCTTTCTTGTGTGTGAACGGGAATTGACAGAATTAAAAGTTAAAAAAAAAAAAAAAAAAACATGATTTTCTTCACTCATCACTCAAAACAAACAGATGCAAAGGAGAGTTTTCCTGTAAAAAGCTTCTTCATCCTACTTTATGAACTAGCCGTTCCCAACTGTAACAAGCTCCCCTTGCACGGAATATTATGTAGTGCTAAGAAGCTTCTCAAATGTCTGCGAATCAGGCACGATAACCACATTGGTTTATTGCAAACATAAACCCATACACACACAGGAGTGTAACAGCTGGTTGATGGAAGCAGACATGCCTGTCTATCCCAGTCTAAACTCAGGGGGGCAAGCAGCATTAGACAAAAGTACCCAAGGGAAGGGAAAAGACCCAACTTGGCACAGAACGGCAAAAGGGGTGAAGGAAAAGCATACATTTTTGAAATATCTTTCTGGTAAAATCTTAGGCTAACACAAATTTCTCTGACATTTTTGCAAATTAAGGGACAAAAGTCTCTAGAAACTCAATGTGATAAGTTATCTAAAACATGCACAAATTTCTTATGACTCTTAAAAGTCAGCCTTTCAGGAAACCTATGTTCCGCACTGTAGTGAAAGAAATGGAGGGTGAGAGGGTGTGGGGCAGGGAATTAAAATTCTCCCAAAATAATAGAGAAAAAAAAAAAAAAAACAGTTTCAAAAGTTTAATTTTAGGATCACGTGGAAAATTTTCTTGAAGAATACCATCCTTGGTGGCATCTTAAATGGCCTTTAAGATAAGCCTGTATCCAATAGGAACATGACCCAAGGCTGACAACATAAAGAAACAGCAAGTCAAACTCAGCTGTACTTGAAAATGTGGCTTTCTGCAATACCAGAGGAATGACATTTCTCCAGTAAAATAAAGGGACTTTGCATGGCTTGCTTCAAGAGTACCAACACAGAGCCTTTGTTACATTCAAATCCATAGGCAGTCTCCTTGAACCTCTTCCAAACTATCTTTGCACCCTGAATTTTTTTTCCTCTACCCAATGTCTTTTTCAGTTTTACATTTGCATTCCTGATGGCCATTTACACTGTCCCATATTCTGGAAGGCTTTTCTAAACTAAACCCCAAACAATGTGCTCCCTAATCCGCCCCAGGGCCCCTTTCCCACTTGTTGCCTGGGTCTCTTTCTTCCAAGAGGTGCCTCCTATTTTTCCATCCAACTGCATTTTTCGGTTTTCACCACCTGTAAGGCTTCACTCTAAGAGAAATACTGATTTCTAGTTTAAACAGACTTCTGTTGGAATACTGTTTTTTCATAATCAATTTTCCTTACCTTGCTTATCTTAATCACCTTCAAATACACCAATTACAATGACACTTTTTCCTGTTTCAAGACGACATTCAAGAGTAAAGCACCTAGTTAACCATCAGTTAAGTTTTGAAGAAATATTCAAATTCTTATAAGCCTGTAGAAAAGCGCACTCCATCTTCCTTGTGGAAGGGATTTGTAATTTAGAAATAGGATCCACAGGAAAAATATCTTTTTAGCATGTCTCTGAGTGCATTTTTGAACACATTAAATACATTCATTATAAAAATAATAGTACTTCATAATTTCTGAATTTAATCACACAGTATTAGACAATCTTCAATTACACCAACACGGTCCATCTCCCTCCTCTGTGTTCCTTTGTCCCTCTCACTTCCTAAGAAGAACATACACACAGTGGTTTCAAGGCAGCATTAATCTTGATCTACATGAATTAAGCTCTCTACCCAAAATGTACTCAATTTTGATTAGAAACTGTGTTTCGCGAGGAAAGTTTTTGTAACTTAGTTCACGCGTTTCAAAGAAATTCAAGATATCCTTCAGGTCTTTTATGTTATGTTACCTTCAACAAAACTCGAAACATCCTTAGGTATTGCCATCTTACACTAACCCAAACAACAGGATAATACCAAGGGAAATAAAACATCCCATAACAAACACAGATGTTGGGAAATCACTCATGCTGAGGAGGTGAAAAAGCTCCCTGGCATTACTCAGCAAACTTAATCATAGTCAAAAGCCTAGTGAACCACACTTTATGGGAGAGAAACACATATTTATGCATTCTGGGGGAAAGGAACAATGTTAGTCCCTCAGAATACTGTTACAATAGGGAAAACAGTCTCTGTGTTTAACCTCAAAAGAGTCAAGGCCTTCCTTGCAAACAGGGTAATAGCACTGAGTGGGTAACAACATGGAGAGTCATGCCAGAGTCTAACACTTCTTCCAGGGGCCGAATATTTGCAAAGGGGACCTATAAGGGAGACAGGTGTTCTACCTTCAGATGAAGACTGTAAAATGGGAATTTTCTTAGAAGAAAGACAGGAAGGAAAAGTTGAAGGACCTGCTAGCAGAACAAAACAGCAACAACAACAAATAAACCACAACTCTCCTTCAGGTAGAGAAATAAGGCCGAACAATTACCGTAGCTGGAAACAGTTTGAAAGTGGGGGGAAAGCAGGTCAGTGCATTCAAAACACCCTAATCATATATGAAGGTAAGGATATAACAAAATGCTATGCAAACAAAGGGTTAAGCAGTAGTGTCCTGAACATGGAACAGATGTAGCCTTGATGCCTAGAATTCAAATACTTCTGAACAAGATAAAATTTTCCAAGCCTGGCTTCTCCAACAGAGGTACACTTCCATGCTTTTTGCTTTGTTGCTCAAAATTACTCCAGTCAGGCTGTGAACCTGATTTGCAAACAGTATTTGACAAAATCCTTTTGAAAGGATACTCAGAAAAAATGAGTTTTATTAGGGAGAACGTTTATGTAGATTTGAAACTAGCAGAGAGAAACAGAAAATACATGAGAACAAGAGGATTAGCTTTCAGTAAGTCAAGAAGAGAGAAGATTAAGGGAGGGACATGTTTAGGTCTATATGTAGCAGAGCAATGTTTCACATATTCTTGAATGAACTGAAAAGGGATGAGGGCAATACCTCCTCTTTCCCCTCCTCTCTGAAAATCCACAGAACACAACGTCATTTACAGTTGGTCAAAACCAGAGACAAATGGAAAGAAATCCACAGGAACCACACAAGGCCAGGCCAAGGGGCAAATTAAATCTACTGTAGATCAACAGAAAGCAACGTGCACTTAAAAGAACAATACGAGCTACTCAAGATTCATTGTTGGGTTTAATAATTTTGTAGCAACTTAATATTCAAATCAAGGTTTCAGCAAATTAATACTGAAACTATTAAGCAGTACTAACTGTGCAGCTATGTGCAGCAGTTTAGAAATAGTCTTTTTTTTCCCCATTTTAAAGATGAAAACATTCACATGATTCTATAAAGGATAATACTAACAACTGTTATACCACAGTATAAATGAGTAGGACTTCTCCATCATAACAGTGCATTCAGTCCTTATCATTTGATCTTTAGAAGAGATGGCAGATATAGTAGAAGGTTCAGAAAATGAAAACATGAATAGGATGAAGAAAGATTTCCATGCTGAAAGAGACAAGAAATTTTGAAACAATTAACAGTAAATGGACAAAGTATCAGGAATATACAAAAAGAACTGTGAAAGAGACAACAGTGCGTCTATACACATACAATTTCTTAATGCAAAAACAAGGGCATCTTTGAAATGGCAATGCAATAAAAGCTGCTAAAAGGAAACAACTGGCTGACTGGTTGGTTTGGTTCCATAGCGGTGTTCTGTTCTTTATTTTAATTCAGTGCAGAGTTTGCAGTATCTTTTGCCACAAGCTATGAAGATGATCATCAGCTCATAATGAGAACATTAAGCTACTTCAGATAGGGAAAATATCAGAAATACCTTCCCTTTCTCTTTGTATTTTCAGGATGTAAGATTTTTGAAGGTGCAGGACGAAAAACTAACAAAGTAGGTTCAAAATTTCCCCGTGGGACTTACAAATTCATTGTTCACCTTAGGACAAAGAACAAAGTATCGGGTATCGCCTTCCCAAATGGCAGGTGTGCAAAGGGCACACCTGGGTTGCAGAATTGGTCCATAAAGGTACCTAGTCCTCCGAAAAGGAAATTCTGCACAGCAAGGCAGAGAAGACTGGGAACAAGAGGCCATGTAAAGGTTTGATGTGAGGCTTCAATCTCGGAATGCTAGATCCAGGTTAGAGGACTTGAAGACATTGCTCTGCTTGTTCAAAAGCAAAGTTTGCAGTTTTTGGAACAAGCAACTTCACTTACTTTTTTCAGGAGAGTGCTGACATACTGCAGAAGCTGCTGGGCTTCATCAGGGAACTGCCATTGGAGGGGGGGTGGCACACTCTAGCTTCCTCAGACATGATGCCTCAGCAATGCTCATATAGAAAGCATTTACAACAGAACTAAGGTATTTTTATCACTAAAATTACAATGCACATTTTTCATCACCTTATTTCTAAGAGCATGAGCCTCATGTTATATACAGCAGTATAAGAGATTCTGTATCTAGAAACCACAGCAGAACTAGGTTAGCCTGGCAGTCTTGCAGCCCAACATTTACATATGAGTCAGTTCTTCTGCAACACAAACACTAATGATGCATTCCCCCTTGTTCTCCTATTTATACTCACTATTTAACCTGCAGGCATCCCTACTTAATTAAACAAATCAATCCCATTGAGATAATAGTCTCTCAAGCAAATTAACACAATTATCCTTTTTAAAAGAAAATCCACACACTATCTAATGTATTTCTTCATATAAATCATATACTTGCTCCTTCTCTCCCAGGTTTATGGCCTGTCTTAATATGAAAAATAAAATGACACATGAAACAGTGGCTAACATTTGACTGCTATACCCAGCAGCTTTGCTGTTTTGCATTATTCATTTGCACTGAACTCAGAGGTCTCAGTGAGAAATAGAGGTTCTCTGGGATGGGAGAATCCCACTGCACTGAGCTCTTCACAGAGGTATCATTGCGGGGACAGCCCCTGCTTCAGAACATTACTCAGCACTCACAACAATGTGCCTACAGCAGACCTGCGGATGTTCTTTCTTCCTCTATTTAAATGCATAGAAGCCCCTCTGGAACAAAATTTAAGCGATTCCACAAATAACCCCTTGGTACACAAAAGCCCAGTACAGACTGGGCTTGCCTTTGTTAGGCTGAAATGCTGAAGATATACTTGACTACTGCCCACAGACTTGCAGGACAAGCCTGTGCGCAGCTCTTCTGAGGCAAGAGGAGAGGACAAAGTGGGAAAGAGAACAAAAGGGGTTGCAGGAGAATGGCAGGAGCTGCTCCACCATGTGGTGGTCTCTCTTGGGGTCTCCTGTTATTTCAAAGGTTGGTGCCACAGAACCCTTCTGCCCGGGATTGCTCTGTTTCTAAAGAGAGAAAGATGGACATGAGACGAATTTGGGAAACAGGATAAACAGCTCACTGCAGAGAGGGCATCTAGAGCACCTATCAAGAGGAATGCCAAGAAGGCTGCTGGGTGCCCACGCAGAGCACTGTTAGGCTCAGCTATTTCACATCCTCTTTTGGAGGCCTGTGCCTCCATCCTTCTCATGCAGCAAAGGTGCTGTGGCAGTTTAACGGACACTATTGCCCTTAGCTGCCTGTCCCCAGCCTCCTTTCAGCTTTTCCAGGTGTTTTCATTCCCTGGAGCAGCCCCTGCTCACAGTTCACTGTACCACATCCATGTGACTGGGGCCTGGGCACCTATCGCCTTTTGCTACATCTGATGAAAGAAGAGGCTACAATGCCTTGGGCTCAAGGCCGAGATGCCTTAAACTACCGCAGCAAGATTCAACATGGCCAGGCTATGTCAGAGGCCTGACAGAAAAGCTGTTCAAAGCATTAAGCACCCCGCAACCAAAAATGGAAAGCTTCAACATGAGACTGATGTGCAAAACCACAATCCTGTCAACTGACAAGCCTAACCAATGCCGCTCTTTCAAAAGCCTTTAAAAAATTTTTATGCAACATGTTTGTGACGAGATGGACTGGGGCTGCACAGTCGCCAGCTTTGGTTACTATTTTGTCTGGCATTAACCTGTTAACAGTAAGTGCTCTCTGAGCACAGAAGGCTCCATTTTAAAGCTTACGGGAAACTGGAAGAAAGAAACTGTTGAACAGAGGCAGGTAACTGTGTGTGTGTGCGTGCACATGTGCATAAAGGAGGGAAGAAAGAAAAAAATGTTAGCGAATCTAACCAGTAATAACTGTCTTCGCCTTTCTTTTCACAGATGATTCAACTAAGGGCGAATTTGCTCCTCTCTGTGCCTCCCACTGGCTGCTAGGCAACTGTAGCAGTGCAAGGGCAGACAGGCATCAAGCATTAACTTGTTTCTCTTTTGAAGGAATTAAAAGGCTTAGTAACTGCAAAACTGGGTGACTGACAACTGGTAACTGGTACCAAGTTGCTGGGAGCACTTAGGAGGGCAGGGAAGGACTAGAAATGCTGGGGGAATTCGGGGGACAGCAGGGCACCCGGCTTGCGGGCTGCTCTCCAGGTGCTGTGTGCCAGAGGCAGGCCACACAGGTAGTATTTTAATGGAAGATTTGCCCCCTTCCCTTCACAAAAGGAAAATACAACATATTTTCACTTTTTGTCACATCAGAACTAAAGTATTTTTTCCTCTTAGTCCATTTTTTATCCATGCAGAGACCATGGCTAAGACAGCAAGCGCTCTGCTGTCCCTCCAGTTGCTCCAAATGCACCTCCAGCCCATCCCCAGCTCATGCCACCAACATCCCACCCGTCCAGGGCTCAGGCCACCCTCTTGCAGTGGCTGGTTACAGGCAAGACTCGAGTGCCGAGACCACAGCGAGCTGTTCCCCTCCCAAAGCCACCAGCAATCTGTAGACCATGTGGCAAGCTGGGCCACTACAACGGCCTGGGTGAAACCAAGCCTTTTCCCTGCGTAAATTTATTTTTCTGCCTTGGACCATTTTAGTGACTTGATATACAGAATGAGCATACAAGTGATTCAGGTGGCAGATGCAAAGAGCCTGCTCAGTGGTGAAGCCATGGACTCCACGACAGCAGAAACGCTCCTCGCGCTCACACGAAGAGTCACAGCGCCAGCAACCGGGTGGCCTCGCCTGCATGGACAGCTCTGGATGTGAAAATAGCATTTCTCAGCACTCTGCTGGGGAATGGTGGGGAGAGAGGGAGCAGGGAAAGCAGTCTCTTCTGCAGCCCTTCTCCAAGCAGCAGCTCAGCAGGATGCTTAAAGGGCAGCATTAGCATTTTGCAGACGACAGAGAGGCCATGGTGCTTCTACCAACCGAGCACTTATGCTCGGTGCTTCTACCAACGACCCGACAAAAGCCAGAGAAGTTTCACTAGTTGCTCATCAGGGAGCTTACACTGTAGGAGGGCTCTACACAGATCTTGCCTTCAATTATGTGCCATTCTGGTTTTACAGATAAGCGAGTGAGGAGGTTAGTTCCAAATTTACAAAGCCAAACAGGCAATCGGTGCCCGGATTTTTATAACCAGTCTGAATTCTGCGCTCCATTTGGCATTTTAATTATCTCAACAAGTCAGTGTTGACTGGCTAAAACTAGAAACATTTTTTTCCTTAATAAGAACTAAAGTGCTTACAAAAACACACACTCTTCCAAAAAGTTGGAAGAAGCAAATTTAACTTGCATGGCACAAAAGCCTTCCATTAACTTGACTTTATACAACTCCAAAATCATAAGATACATAAGATTATTAAAATACTTGCTTCTTATAAGATGATCTAATAGCACATCAACTCACAATGACCAGTACAAACCTTTATTGATATATAGCAGTTATGAACTAGAGTTGAAACGGTAATATATTCAGCAGGAATATAAAAGGATTTTTTATCAAGGGGCAGAAAAAAGGGAAAGGGAGTAAAAATTACTAAGTACATTTGGAAAACCAGTTCTGTGGCACAGGACTCAGAGCACAGATGCAGATGTCCTGTCATACAGGATTCATTTTTAACAAATATTCTGTATATTATTCTATTTGTTGTTTTATTTTCCCCTTGGTGAGGGTTACTGACCAGCAGCTCAGATCCACTAAGGAGGTACCCAGTGCAGCTCTCCCTCCTGTCCTTGACACGGGCCTGGAGACCCAAACACAGGAACAGGCAAGAAGCTGAATTGCTGCGACCTCCACCTCGCCGGGGAAACACAGGGCAATGCTGCTTTTGGCACTAAGTGTGTGATGGAAATCTCTATTTGTGATTAGATTAAAATAAGCTTCATTCTGCACAGGTAACCAAGCAGCTGCCAAAAGAACATTCCCAATACCACTGATAGGGAATTAAACTGAAGAACCAACCTAAAGATGAAAGGTTCCCAGTGTGTTAACTTCTCATTTTCATGGCCCATGCAACTACTATATATTTCACAAAAGACCACGGAAAAATTGTATAAAACTGCTTTGCCAAAAGTTTGTTCAGGAAAAGTTGCTGCTTTAAAGATTTGGTACTTCAGTTTCCTTTCTATTCTGCTTGGGCAGTTCCCGTCCTTAAGGACACCAGGAGAGATGCAAAATTTAGTTTGCCCAACTCCTTTCATCCTCCTGAAAGCAAACCAAAAATCTCTCAAACCCAACATGCTGCTCTCACTACAAATGCCCCTCTCTGCATGGATGTGTAGGCAGGACTCCAAGGTGAAAACTGAATTCTTTTAGTTATGAACAAAAAAGAGGCACATTTGGCAAAGAGAAAATAGTAACAACAAAACAAAACAAAACAACAACAACAAAAAAATACTAGGCTCCTATAAATGGCACTGACAAGAAATAGGAGCACGTGCAGAAATGGCAAACTTCAATTGTATTTAATTTCACAGCATTAGGCGATCTCTATCAGTCTTTCACAGATTCCAAAAGCAGAAGAGACCATTAAGATCACCGTTCTGACCTCTTTCACAGAGTGTGCCGTGGAACTGCATGCAGACATATTACCTGTTCAAGTCCTAAACATATACATCAGCAATAATCTTCCTAGTTAAAAACATTTAGTTCCAATTCACAAGCAAATGATCAAGAATCTATTACATCCAAAGGGAGTTGTTTCAGTGAGTAATTCATCTTATTTAATAATATGAGTGTTACAACTACCTGAGATTCATCTGGTTTCGACTTCCGGCTATTCAGTTTCATCATACCTTCTCCTAAACTGAAGACCTCTATGCTTTCTCTTCCCCTACAGAGGAATTCGTAAAATACAACCCTGTCACTTCATTTAAATAAGTATACTATTAAAAAAAAAAATCACAGTAAAACAGGATTTCAAATTGTCATAGATCTCTCAGCTCACTTCTAAACCTTTTTCCTCTTCTAGCATTTCTTCTAAAGCAGACACATAAGAGCTGGACTCAGTATTCCAGTAAGAATTTTGTTCCATCATACACTGGTAATACTATATATATCTGAGGGCATATTTAGCTTTTGCTAAATATTGTCTTTTTTTTTTTTTTTTTAAACCATCACCCCAACTCCAGTATAAGTTGCTCCCAGAATGTAGAAACTCTCTCCCTCTGTACGAAGTACAGACTTGCATTGGTCTGTGTTAACATTCGTATCACTCCAATAAACCTATTCAAAAAGGAGAAATCCAGTCTCTGTGACACAAATAACCTCAGTATCTGCCACGCCCATTATTTTTGGTGCCACTTGCAAATTTAACAAGTAATCTTCTTCAGCATGACTAGTGGTGATTCTCAAATAAAATAATCAAAGTTCTACCAGCCAAAGGCTTGCAGTTACTTCTCCCTGCCTCTTCAAATAATTAGATTGCTTCAATACCCATTTGTAGGCACAGCCACTACTTCCCTGCTTTCTCATACATGTAGCCATACGTACGCGTGGTAGAAGAGCTGCTCTGGCACTCGGTCCTCGTTGCAGAGGAGAGCTGAAGGGCACCGCTGTGTCTGATGTGCCCCTGGGCAGCAGCATGGCCTTCTGTAGTATCCTGGCCCATTTTGAGCACTGGATACGGTATTTAAATACTATGCTTACTTTCCCCTCACACAAAAGCTTCATCAGTTAAAATATATCCTGGTTAAGTGAATGTAGGATTGTGGTTTGTTGTTTGTTTTTTGTTGTTTTTTTTTTTTTTTTTTCTTAGTATCTAATAAAGCATCAGCAACATTAACATTATGGTTATTAGTTTACTTAATATGATGATGTTCCATTAGACAAAAGATAATACAATTGTAGGCTGGAAATTAATTATGGAAACATGTTGATATAGTTATATGGAGTCATGAAACTTCTTCAAATGAGGGAACACTGTATCTACAATATGCTTTAAACAAGTTAACTTATTTCATCTTTATATGCATAATAAACTTTTGCTCTCTGCTGTCTTCTCAGATACTCATTCTTCTAAAACAAAAATGTCTTTTTTCTTAAAAAAGACAGAATTTATGAATATTAAAAAAAAATCTGTGGTACAAGTCAGTCAGGGCAACTTGTTAAAACATAGTAACCCATGCTTTTGGCTCAAAAAAGGATTATCCTTTTCTTATTTTTCTATAGTAAGAAAATGTCTCAGACAAATGGCACCATTTATGCAATATTGCACTAGAAAACATGTAGAGAAGGAGGAGCAGAAAGTACAAATTCACAGTTAGAATAAGCTTAAAGTCAGTTGATGTTACCGGCTACCTGACATGATTCCCTGAAAAAGCAGGGATCTAGAGTCAAGACAAGTATTTGGTGCTGTTTTGCCTACCTTGTTTTATTTAAGTCATCATAGTGACAACATCATAATGTAGAGATAGAAGTGTTCTTTCCCTAGGTCAAAGTTTAACAGAGATTTAACTTTTTAACAAAGGTCAGACAGGTTTCAATGAATCTTCCCAGGTCACACCGCGGAAGTTAAACCAGGGCAGGTCTTTTGGACTAGGGGAATTAATTGCTAGCCACAGAACCTTCCCTAGGTCATTCGACTGACTACCTAAGAACAAGTCTACTAGATGTCATTAAAAACATATTAATCAGAACAGAACATAGTTCCGAGGATCACCAGCTTGCCAGTTGGAAGAACCCCTAGATCACCATGCAGCAATTTATATGGAGATAAGAAGAGGACCTGCTTCTCTAAGAAAGGGATTTTTTTTGGTGCTGTTTTGCTCTCCATCATAAAGCTAAAGGGTAACAGTTTCCTCATTTCTGAATGTGCTAGTATGCAAAGCAACAAAAAGTCAGGGAGCCTAATTCTCACCTGCTCGCAGAACGTTCACACCTCACTGTAACTAAAATAACTGAAATGCAAGAAGGAGCTCCAGCAATCTGAAACAATGTTCATCTCTGCCCTTCTCTACTGTCTGGCTTCAAATGAACCCAATGGTTCCACGTAGTCCACGTCAAGCCCAAAGCAAAGGAAAAGCAGAGTTTGAGCAAGGTGCTTCTGAATTTCTGGGAAGAAAGAGAAATTCTGGAAAGGGGGATGTCTCTGGCCAGACTCAGGACAGCAAAGGTCCCTCTTTGCTACACAGTGTGTCTGAACTTCAGTTTCACAGAGCAGAGCAGATAGGCATCACTCAAAAGGAGTGGATAGAGCTTAGAAGTGGAGCACTTAAATGGAACAGCTTAAAATGCTGTTAATTGTTATTCTTCTGGCAGGTTCCATATTGGACTTTTTTTTTTTTTTTTTTTTTGGCTTTTGAAGTAGGATCCAATTGACAAAGTAGGCCACGGGACTGTCTCTTTTAATGCCAAATTTCTAATACAGGTTCCAGCCAGTCACTTAGCACTGCACTTGTCTTTGTGGTTTCATGTATTTCCTATTTAAGAAAAGGACTATACTGGTTCCTGGTTTGTTACATTTTCTTCAAATAAAAAGTTTCAGCAGCCGCTTCCTCTATGATGTATTATTCTATATTGGTGAACATTCTGTTCCCTTTTACCATACGCAGAAAAACTGAGCCATCTACAAAACGGATTTACAGATAGGAGGCAACAAGATGAACAATTTCAAAATAACCTCTATGATGACAGTATATGGGATTTTTCCTCCGTACCTAGATTTCAACCCTCCTTTCTCCATCTGCACTCTCTAGCTCTTTGAAAATAATGAGCAAACGTTTCTCCAGCTCCACAAATCTGGCACATTTCATTTTCCTTGTCATTTAAGAGATGCACACAAACTATTTGGTATTAATAGTAAGAACACTCTGCACCTTATAAAGCTTTATTCAAAGCATTCTGTGATCTTCCACTGAAAGCATTAATTTAGCACCTTCACAATAATTCTGAGGCATATGTTATAATTCATTCCACAGAGGCAGAAGCTCAGAGGCACAGCCAGTCATTGGTCTAACCAGGAGGAGAACCCACGTCCTGCCTGCCCAGGTTCATTCTGTGCTTCAGCATTTCTGGGCCAACACTTGAGCCCCACATTCAACTTCAGAAAAAAAGTCATCCCTTCTGTCTTCTCTCATCGCACTCACCCAAGAACCTGAAGCACTGGAGCTTCTAGCTGTACATGACTCTCTACCAGTTTAGACTATCACACTGGGATCCATGACCACAACACCTGGACACAGAGCTCTCCTCCTCATTTCACGGCAAGTACTTTAATAATCCAAGAGACTGTCATTTCATTAACGACTGCCAGCTACGGTTTTGCTGAATGGGGTGCCCATTACCACTTTTATCCAAACCTCATAAAATAACGGAATCTAGAAACTACAGGTTGAACTTAATGTCATTTTTCAGATGACCTGTAAGCACCTCTCTAATCTGAACTAAAAAGCAGGTTTCATCTCCTTTTGTCTCTCGAGTGGTCTTAGAGGTACAAAGCAGCTCAAGACTCCAGTCTTCGCTGGGATATTCAGTGTAAGTCATTTTGCCCAGAAATCAGAGGAACAAGAATAACCTCACCTAAATCCCATCCTCAACCCAAAACTCAAGAATGGCTGGTGTCTGAGTAACATTTGTGGAGCTGCAGAAATGTTTCCTCATATGTGGATCAGGCATTCACTGCTGGAGAGATAATGCTGATGACTCTGAAGGCTTCTGCAAAAGCTTCCAATTGCACCTTGGTATAAAGTGGAAGTTTCTTGGGTAGCACGATCCATCCAAAAGAGCCAAGAGTTCTGTCACAAACTGCAGAGGCACATTCCATTCACATTTTCCACATTTTTTTCAGTCTGCGAAAGCCTGCTGGATGTCAAGATAGCATTGTGTCAAAGAGGTCTACTTCATCTGAGATTTATTAGGGGGATTGAGGGTGTAACTAGTTCCACTTTAGAGAACGCTTTGAGAGAAGACTTCATCACCGCCTCTTAAGGCTCCAAAGGGGATGATATTTTAAGCTGCAAGTTAGCAGAAAAAGGTTTAGACAAAAAAAGGCAGGAGATGACTTGTTCCTTTGAATTGTCTACTCATTAAATGTATAAGAAGATCAAATGGAACACATATCAAATCCCCTGGTTTGTCTGTCTTTTCTTAACAGCACGGATTATGGTAAGGGACAGTGAGTACACACTTCACCTTCCTTTGCAGAGGAAAAAGAATGCAAGTATTACAACACTCCCAAGCTCAAAGTGACACCACTAGCATTTAGCCCCAAAGGAAAGTATTCAACAGTGATAGGAAGATGGCTTTGGTGGGAAGGCACCATTACCTGCAGTTCTCAAAGACTTCCTGGGCTGCCTTAAGCAGATTATGCAAGTCACTTTACAAATGAGCAGAGCACTTTACCAATGCATAAAATGAGGATGTGTACAACATCCCTAAGGAAGTTAAAGGTTTGACCTTTTTAATGTCTAAAACGTGTTCAAATACTATACTTACAGAGAACTGTTAACACAAAATAATGAAGCAAGAAAGGAGTACACTATGCCCTGCATTTGAAAGCAAAAATCTTACACAGTAGTAAAGCAACAGCTAACTTTTTTTTCCCTGATAAAATAGAGGAGAAAAAATATACTGGTATGCATACTTAGCAGGAAAAAAAAAAAAAAAAAAAAAAATTCTATTCCTCCTTGTTATTAAGCAGCACAAAAAAAGCCCCACAGGAAATTGAAATACATTCATTTATTTTTAGCCAAGTCTTTGGTCTTTGCCAAATTGCTCCTTTTCACTCTCAACTGAAAATAATATGCAACTGTTTGGTACTTAATCACCATATAAGAACTAGACAAAAAAAGAAGTTACCAACATTAAATTATACCTTAAACAAAAAAAGGCCTCCAAATGATATGAATCCAGCTTCCTAGAAAAATGTTATTTAGCAAAACAAACAAAAAAACTATACATAAGCCTATATAAACAAAATATTTAAAAGCAAGATTTTAGCTGTAATTATGCCGTTTGCAGAAACCCACACCTAAATTGAACAACAAATCCCTTAAGAAAGATTTCTAGTGATCCATGTACCCGACCTCATTCTTCCATAAGCTTTACCAGGGATCAAGGATAACTGATAGTAATGTATGCAATAGAATAATAATACATATAATAATCAATACCAATGAAAATATGCAATCATTTCTTGTGTAACCTGCACAGAATACAAGATTCAGAGCAACAACAAAAAATAAAAAAAAAAAATTAAAAAAAAAAAGCAGATTATTTTATAGTTGTATTTTTTGCAAAGTATAATTTATCTCAACAACTGATTTTAATACAGCAATAACACAAAGTCACAAACATCTAGGAATAAAAAGAATCACTTGGGGGATTGCATTCTGGAAGGCAACAGTCTAAAAATCACCATGGATCATGGCAGGCAGCATCTAGACAGCAAACTTCCTGTGTGATTCTGCAGCTCAGTGAGGAAATGTAGCCTCTGGATGGATAAGAACATAGTTTGGTATGAGCAGGGAGGGAGAGTATTAGCTACAAACAGTAACAGCAAGACCATTATTAGAAAATGACATCTATTTCTGATCCCTTCACTTCAGAAAACACCACAAGAACAGCTAAAATTGCAGAAAACACAGCATACTTCTGCAAGTTAAAAATCGGCCTGTTTGGCTGATCAAAGACTTACAAAATGGTTCAACATCCCTTCACAAGCTTACTTGGAAGATAAGACACACAGTCAAAGCTCTTCTCCCCCAAAAAAGCTACTGGGCAGAGAAAAACGTTGCGAAGAGTTCAGAATAAATCTCCTTGTCAGACTGTACATAACCACACTTGATTGATAAGATGTGCAATATGCTTGAAACTGGCAGCAAGCTTGCAAAACGCAGAATCCACTTGCTATCTTATCCAACTGACTAAAAATCTACCCATCCCCTTAGTTATTTACATCTTTACCACTTTGCAGCCATGCAATACATTTGAAAATGCAAATGTTTTGATGTAGGTCAGCCCAGCCGGCAGAGCTCTTGGAGCACGTCTCTTCAGAAGCACATGCTGCTGCCCACAGCACTCTGTCTCTCTTGACAAAACTCTCCACTGCCACCACTGTAAACAAGATGTAAGAAATTACACAGCACAAAATTGCACGGCTGAATTTCTCCTGGAGGGAAGAGAATGCAGTTTACACCTGGAATGAGTTGCATTCTATGTCAGTAACAGACAAGAGTGGGCATCTGTGTAATGCAACAACAGAAGCCAAGGATTTACTATAGAAATTTCCAAGTGACCATTTAAGGTCTACACTAACAAGACAGGTTGAATAGATAACAAAGCATCTTTCTGGGGGCAAACACCTACAAATGTATTTCACAGAATGGTTTCTCTAAAATGTAAGTCCATTCCTTGAGGCTTAGGAAGTCCAAAAATCATCAATAACCTCTGCAATTTCACAGCACATCAGCAGGGTACCAAGATGACGACCAGACGGTAATCAGAAGTCACAATTAGCTTTGCCTCCCCCACGGTGGGTACGGTACCTCTCCCAGTGAGGAGGCGATGGCTGCCCACCCTGCGCAGCCCCACGGCCCCGATCTGTGGCACGGGGAGAGCCCTCAGCTCCTTGAAGCATCAGCCCTTTAACCAAGGGCAGGAAATCACCACGTGCTACACTGGGTCAGTAGTGTTTTGTGCAAGACTAACAGAAAAAAAACAAGCCTCTGTTTCTCTCAGGCATACATAAGCTCAGATGGGTATCTTAGCTAATTTTTATTTTAATTTAAATATCTTTTAATTTAAATATCTACCTTTTTTAAGTTGAGTTAAATCTTCTATGCAAATTTTATAGTTTTTTATTTATTGGTCTTCTCTCTGCATCTTCTGCACTATGTTTAGAAATCTTTTGTTGTTGTTGTTGCCAGTAGGTTACTGGCACATTTCAGCAAGTCTCAGCCTCAAAACAGAAGCCATACATTGCAACCTGCATTTTTAAGGACAGCATCAATATGGAATGAGTATTTAATAAAAAAATGGCAGAACATTTCTCTCCACCATTGGAAAAGACTTAGCTTAGGATTTCACGTTCCATTTCAAATACAATTTCCCTTTCAAATCGCCACCTTCTCCTTCATTTATTTAGGAAGGGGCTGATACGAAGAGTAAAGAAAAGGGCTGTGTTGAGGAAGGAGAAGGGGAGAGGAAGAAGGTGCTCTCCAAATGGTCGGCATTGGTGGTTAGCACTTTGGTATAGAGAGTCAATCTGATTTGTTTTGAAGAGAGAGACGAGAGGGAT
>VZSV01000012.1:4753086-4765658 GCA_013398735.1 Nothocercus julius
ATACTACTACTTTGCCTTCAAATCTCCTTTTATATGCGGTCCTGTGATTTCTAGGGATTTGACTCATGATCTGTACATGCCTTGGGATGGCAAAAAAAGCCATAGCTAGAGAGGTGTTGAGTCCTTAAGCAGCAGAATTTGCTTAAGATGCAGAACTCCCTAGGTGGTGGTTTTATGAGATAAGGAGAGAATGAGCTCACCCCGTCAAAGGCTGTAACATAGGAACTAGCTGCTGAACTACAAAAAAAACAGTCCACGCTATAGCACACAGGTTTACGGATATTCCCTTCACAGCAAAGCAGGACAATACCTGGACAAAATGAAACTACTTAGGCAAAACAAATAATTATGAGGACTAACATCTTCGGAAAAATATCAGCAGCTAACAAACACTAAGGTGCTGCTCCATGTGCACGCCAAGAAGTTGCATTTATATCACATTAACACATTCTTTCCAACTGACAGAACCCATGATACCAAACTAGTCCGAGCACAAGCAATTTCAGTTCAGCCCGTATCCCATGCTGATGTTAAGTGACAGCACATAACACATCAACACCACCCAACAGCAGCAGCACCGCGGCTCCTCACAGCCCTCAGGCAGAGCGCGAGGAAGCGCTCAGCACGGGAGGAGCCCTAGCCGAGCGTCTGAGCGCAGGCTGGGCACGCACGCAGAGCTCCCAAAAGTAATTTCCATTAAGAGCGCCCGCAACATATGGGGACTGGTTCGAACACGTGCAAGTGAACAAGGTCGTTTACATAATGAGCGAGGTATGCATGCGAGATGCCTTATATAATAGCACTTAAGATTACAAGACCTCTCACCTGAAGAGCTGTATTTTAAAAGCCATATACATACAAGGTCATGTTTGGGTAGTGAGTAAACCATTAAATAATATATTCATAACAGAATTCAAGAGAAGTGAGGGAGAGGACTTTGAATGGATAAAGGGGAAAATGCATATCGCTTGTGAAAAATTAAGCAGCAAGCAGGTGTTTAGCTCTTTTATAATCCATGCAGTGCTGAGTGGCATTTAAGTTTTCAGTTCTTGCTTGGATAGCCACCTTCCAAAGGGTAACCCTATTAAGCAAACTAACCTGAAATGAAAAACAATCTCCAAACTGTCTGCAAGACTGCATCCAAGGAAAGCAGCTTTCGCTCCCGATCTTCATACAATGACCTAATGCATTTGCATACAATGACATAATGTATATTCTTACCACATATACCAGCCCACAACCCAAGAGAACAATAGGAAGTTCTGAGACCCGTACATGCCAGTGTTGAGGTGGACAAAACACAAAGTGAAATAAACAAATGGGACAAAACACAAAGTGAAATAAACAAATGACAGAGCTGGAGAGTGACAGACTGTCCCCACAGTGACAATCTTCTTAATACCTACATCATACTGCACTATGTTTAACTGTTTGCCATTTCAATAAGGCTACTCCAATCTACTTTCAGCCCATGGAAGTGTCTGAATCAGACAATGAAAGATAAATGAAGCAGTTATCAGAACACTGCCTTTTAAAAACATTGCTATTAAAAAAATCAGCAAACATCAGACCTCCTTCAGCACATTTATGACAGTAAATACAGGTTTCAAATTCAAACCTGAGAAAACTGAAACAAGAAAAACAGGTTTGAAAGCACAGAAACTAAAGGATCTTGAAGACCTTTTCCCTTTTCAAATGTCGGGGGCGGGGGGGAATCCCCCTAATCCCCCACCCCCAAAAAAAATCTTTTAACTCATCTGTTACTTTCACAAAGCCTTCTGATGCTAAGTCTACCCATCCGGTTAACATAGTGGCTCGAAAGATCTGCAAGATGTTTTGTCCCCTAGGCTTTGTACATTGTAATTCACCAGCAGAGAGGATTGGGACAGAAGCTGTGCAGAGTAGAGCCAATATCCAACTGTTCATTCTGAGGATCAGAGACAGATGTAATATACAAATAAATATCTCAGTTCTTCACAGGGTTCCATCAAGCAGGCAAAGAAATAGGTGCCTTCAGTCAGAAGAAACCAAACAAGACTTTGTGCAAGAACATTTTTATCTTACCATCTCTCTTACCTTATCAGATGCATCTCCTCACTCTATTCAGAATCCAACAAGTCATAAAATTCCATCTGCAATAAAAGGAAAACTCCATTAATATCACCTGATAAGGTTACAACAAAAAAGTTAACTATAATTCAAAAAAGAAGTTAAATTTCTAGTCCCAATTCATTACAATCTATACCCCAGGCGAGTCATCCTCTCGTTTGCAGTCATCTGGGAAACCTGGATACAGAGGTATTAAAGAGGCTGTAATATGTTTTGTAAAAAAATAAAAAAATCTCTTCCTCTTTTGCAATGGATAACACGGCCAAAGTTGCACTTTGGCCAAACTGTACACGTTGACCTGAGCCATAAATAAGTCTGCAGCATCCCCTCATTAAATTGAATGAGCGTCAAATTATATGATGGGAATCGCTGTAAGATGAGACCAATGGTAATAGCTATAAGTTAATCATAGCAGTGCTATACATTGTGGAGACAATTTTCTGTCAGCATATCAAACCTGGAAATGCAACACCTTTCATCTCTAGGCCAAGAAACTGTCACCAAACAGTCTTTGTTAAATAGGTAAAGAATGCAAGAAATGGGTGACACAACGCTCTCATGCACAAGTTTGAATTATGCCTACCCTGATCAAGCACATTCAATTCTTCAGCACCTTAGCAAACCAAGCTTTGAATGGAACAAAGATTTTTTGTTGTTGTACAAGTAACAGTTTAGCATATACAGAATGACAGGAAAAAGTGCTAAGCATCTAACTAATGAAACTGCAACCCTGAAACTGTTAACAAAAAAAAATACAAAGTCATGATAAACTTGGGCTTGAAAGAACACTTTTTTTTTCTATGATACTAAGTAAAAGATCTGCTGTCTCCACACAACCTTTTATCTCAAGGAGTTCAGTATTCTACCCAAAAGACCTAGAAGCCACTGTCAGACCAGAACTTCTCAAGTGAAATGGGACACTGAGACCACACTATATATATATTTTTTTAAAATCTTCATTTTTCAATCCAGTTATCTGTGGGGGATATGGCAGGAATGGAAAGATTTAAAGCAAATTATTATCATGTTTACTTATTTTTCTTGTAGCGACACTACAAAGAATGTTCCTGTGCACAGATTACAGAGGGTCAGACACAGGTCTCCGATTTCTACTCTCACTTCATTTCTACTCACGCACAGAGCATACAGAGTTCCAGTGGATCCTAATGGGAATTGTGGGTGCGCAGCAATTAGGTTAGAAGGAGGTTAGATCCTTTACCAAGCCACGCTGCAGTTTTCCCACCAAAATGGGAACACTTGGGCACATTTACCTATCCAGAAGAGCTGCCAAGAGCGCTGATTTCTTAAAAGCATTTTGTAGAATGCTTTGCAGTGTGCATTAGTGTGCATGTTAAGTGCTAAAACAAAAACTTTCATACAGCAAATACCATTTCCTCATCTTCCACTGACACAATTTACTCACTCTTGTTATTTCCTCTTTTTAGTTGCAGTTTGTTTCATTCAGGAATGCCTTCACTTGCAAACCCATGGATCATTTCTTTTTTTGGCGTTACCAGAAAGACCGTAGCAATGTAACTCCACTCTGGTTTTCCATATGAAGACGAGATCTTCCGACCACGTGACAGAAAGATTTGAGAGTGAGCGAGCCACTGAATGGAAGCCCTGCCCAAGGCAGCAGTCGAGCTCTCCCACACGCCTATTCCCCTGCCAGCCCAGTTAAATTCCTGAGAGCACAACCTCTTCCTGGGCTGTTTTCAGAGAAACTGCAGCAATCGGACAAGAACAATGGGGAAGTTTGTTTTACTCAAAGAGTAAATGTTTTGCAGCTTCCAATGTAAATATTTTTAATTAATGGATTTTTTTTTAACTCTCTGTTGCCCTACTAGCATGCATATTCATAGAGCTCTGAGAAAGCAGAAATCAGTACTTGATGTCTACAGCAAGGGGTAGGGGGAGGAAGGGAAAAGAAGGGAGAGAAGTAAAACAGAAAAAGACTAGCTTCAAAAAGGCATATTCATAAATAAATCAAAAGTGAGTGGACATTTGCTGGGTGCGATCCAGGAGGAGGAGAATTACAGAAAAACAAGTCCGCTCATTTCCTGTGTCGGGCTAAGGGCTCACATTAGCTCTTGCCACAAGAGTGGACCTATTTTAATAGCCAACTTACAGCAAACCACAACCGAAACGGTTTCCAAAACAACCCAATGACCAGGCTACAAGCAAAGAAGGCTCAGACTATCTTTTTGCCTGCAGCAAAATGCAGCGGCTCCTAGCCACTCCATGCCCGTTTCACCGAAGCACTTTTATCTTAAAGGTTCCTAAATAGTGTGGTGACTAAGATGAAAAGTACAACCAACATAATATGCTGCCGAACTGCTAGAGAAACTACTGCTTGTCCTGTTCTGGACAAGCCCCATGCATGGTAATGTTTCCCTTCCCCTGCTTTTGTCCAAGTGGGAGGTTTTCTTCCTCTTGTACCGACCTCACCACAGTCGACTCTTATTAGCAACATTCTTCCAAAATTTAACAAGGAACTCCATAAAAATTCCCTGCCACTGTCAGCAATATGCATGCTATCCTCTGGGTAAAGCCTTGTCACATCCCTCCAAAGCTACAGCTTTTGAGGGCTTCTGCCACCTCAGACAAGATGCTACTTGCATTCGCACCAGACTTGCCGAATTCTGTGGTTCTCACAATCATGGTCCACCTGGGAACACAGCAGCTCATCCACCTCTAGAATACTCCAGCCCTCGTGGTGTTTGCCCACCTTTGCTGGTGCAGACAGGAGGTGATGGAGAGGCCTCTTTTACTGTCCTCCCAGTGGAGGGCCCACTGACCGCAGCAGGAGTGGGAGCTCCTGAGTCAGGAGACAAGTCTTCCAGATTCCTGGATTAGGAAATGCGAACTATTAACCGCTTCCAATCAGGACCTGAGAAAGCAGGGGAAAGAACAAATGTGTGGCTGGTAATTGAGACATGCACTGATTTTGGCAGCGCCAGGAGAGTCTGGGCACAATGAGCTATCGCTGCTTCTGCTCGGGCAATTTTGGTTTCAGTGTGCTCGTGGAGGAGGAAGCAGCCGTTAGCAGGTACATCCTCCCTTACGGGGTGCACGCACCTTAGTATCTGCCTCCTGTTGCAAGTAAAAGGATTTTGAAGGGCACTGCAGACTGAAAGCCTTCCCCCCCTTGCAGCAACACTACGTGGAACACTATGTGTTTGAGACACCTTTCCCAGCCCCAGCAGCCGCACAAAATGAAACTAAAATCTCTTGGTCTTGTAATCAAGTGTTATCAATCACTACTATGAGCTTTAGTTTTTATGCCAATAAGGACTTAAAAATGAATAGCTAAATAAATATACTCTGTTTCTGAAATGCATTGCCATGAGTATTACTGGGTATATGTGCAGCAGTAAATCAAAGTTGGAATCAAAGAAGTAAATATCTCTGCTTAAAACAGAGCTCGCACAAAATAATCTTTTAAAGTATTAAAAGTATACTACTTTTCATCAGAGACTGATGAAGAGACAGACTTTGCATTAAGCCTTCCACATGCACACGCTCTGGAGAAGGAGATAGGCCAGCTAATGCTCCCACTCTTACGGGGACCTAGGAGAAATCCTCCTCCAACCACAGCAGACCTGTGCTAGTCCTTCCACCTTCCACTCGGATCTCTTCCAGGGAGCCCCACACAGCTTTCCCATGTGCCTGTTTAACCACCAGTGTGCACGGCCTTATCAGTTCCTCTGTGGTCTGCTCACCAGGGCCTTGAGGAGAAAGGCTCCCTGAAGGCGCAGCACATTCATAATTCCCCCATGCCCAAGGGAGGGAAAGGAGAGTGAGAAAAGAACAGATGAACGTTAATGTCTCTTCCTTGCCTCCAGCAGCAGTTTGTGTTCTCCCACACAGAGAAAAGGGAGGCTATACAATGTGTGGAAGTCAAAGCGTGTGGAGAAAAAGTAGATTGAGAGCTGGTGACGAGTTCCCTTCTCTTGCAGTTCCCTTGCCATGAGGAAAGTGCAAGGCAGTCACTGACTTCCTGGGGGAAGACCAGACCACAGTATCTTTAAGGGGCTGTTCTTATACAAGCAGCTGAGCTGAAGTATTCAGGATGGTAACTGTTTAAATACGTGTTAACCTATTTGCTACACAACTCATTTGGTTCACACATTGCAAGCACTACTTGCACTTTATGACTTCCCCTGTGAAAGAAAAGGCTTATTTTATTATTTATTATTATGATTATTATTGATAGATTAAATTTGTTGCCCGATCACAGAAATCCATGTGACATCCAGAAAGGACACAAGATCACTCCATTCTAGATGTTAACTCAAAAACAATTGACTCTTTCCAGTAATCTGCGTGCCTCCAAACAGATACTTTCCAAACTCCAGTAGGTAGCTAATAACCCCCAGAACAGTGTGCTCAGGCAGGGGCTACCACATATTTTAACTAATTCCTGTCTAAAAAGTGCCTTTCAGCAGGCAGTACTGTACATGCACCAAACGAAAGCACGGGGAAGAAGCTCTGAGCAGGAAACAGACGTTCGCTGTAGATTAGCGGGACTCACTCGAGCATAGTGCTGTGCTCAGATTTGGTTTTGATTTGCAAACTTTGCTGGCATTGGCCAAAAGGCTGTTTGGAGTTTGGTTGCAAAAGAAAACCCCGAGCAAACACAATCACACAGGTGAAGCTGCCCCGGCAGCAGCTAGTACCTTTAAGACCTTTCTAAGGTGCACATTTCTCAGGCCCTGTTCCACAGCATCCTGCATCCTGCTCTCCCGCTTCCAGCCTTCCTGCAGCGTACCATGCAGGCCGGCAGCACTGCCCGTCCACGGAGATGTGGCAGAAGGAGCAACACAAGCACTCACGATGCAGAGGTCTGGGGCCCATGCGCAGGTCCCCAGTGTCCCTCCTGCAGGAGGGCACTCGGTGGGTGACTCGGCAAGTAGGGCTCAGCAGCCACAACACCAAAATGGCTTCCAGGTTTTAGATACGTCCTAGCTAGGCTGGCAGCAGGCTCCTGGCTTTCACCAGTAATTCCAAAATTGAGACCTGGAGCCATTGTACCACCCAGAGGAAGGACAGCAGACCCTGTTCCCACATGCCAGTGCCAGCAATGTGGCCATGGTTTTGACTGAGCAACTACCAGCCTGGCAGGAGCCACACGGGAAAAATTCACCCCATGCCCTGGCTCACAACAAACAACTTAGTGGCAGAGGCTGCAACTAGGAGCTTGATCAAGGGCAAGATGGAAGCATTGCTGCAAGGCATCTGGAGAAGAAGCCTGAGCCTGAAAGAGAAAACTTTAAGCCAGTCTGAGGAGCAAACACACTAATTATTTGAGAGGGAGACACACTATTTGTTAATCTCTGTGCTTCAACCATTGATAAACAGACAAGAATCTCTTTGCCTGTACTCATATTTAAGACTGTTTACATATGAAATCCAAAAGGATGTCCTCATTTTATAAATAATTTGATCTGGTGACTACATCAGGAAAAAAAAAAAAGAACAACTTAAGGCTAAATACAGAGGCAAAACACTTGGCTACTGATGTTTAAACAGGGAGGGGGCAAAGACTAAACATCAGGGTCACTAAAATTCAGCAAATGGTTTATAGCTAAAGCTAATCACCTAACTAACATTGCACACATTCATTGCACACCAAACTGAGTGTTTTTGCTTATATTCAGACTTCTAAACCTTTGCTTATGAGCAAGTTATTCGAAATATTCCTTTTAAATGTAAACATTCAATCCGCTGCTTAGAGCTGATCACATAAATGATGTGGCAGCGCTTCCCTCCTACCACTTGATAAGCAACCATGGGGAAGAGCGCCAAGGAGTCACAGGGAACATGGACAGATCACAGCTCCAAACTTTCCTCTCCTAGGAAGGGGGAGAAAAGACTTCAGGAAAGATTTACTGGCTGAGTTTGAACTGTACATCTTGTTTTCCTTTGTCACATGCTCTTTTATGTGTGCATATATGGTTGTAGTTACAAGGAGGTGCAATATGTTTGAAGTCAACCACTTTCTTTGCCAGGGCAGCAGGGGAAAAAACAACCTGTGCACAAGAAACTGATTTCTCTGTAAAGGAATATTGTTTCCAGCTAAAATTTGCTATGTACTTCAGTTAAGTGCACAACTTCTGTTTTCAGTTTTGCTTCTCAGTTGTGACAATGCCTGTAAACAGGAGCACAACAGTAATGCAGGCAGTCTTAAAAGATGTTCAAAGAGGTATTTGCTACCAGAATTCTGTGCTGGCTTCCTAAATTTAGTAAATAACATTTTCTTGTAATATTCCCTACTGTCTGCTGCAAGTCCCACTGAGGTCATACTCAGAATATTTTCAGATGAGAGGTTTAAAATGAAAAGCAATCAAAAAATCTGTTTTCAGAAGGAAGGATTGTTTTTAGACAACGCACATCTCATTTTGTGTAGCAAAATTCTATGTGCTACTGACGACGATAACAGAGAGTATCAGTAAGACATACCTGAGCACAAAGTCAAATCTGGTGCCTTTCCAAAGATCTACGTATCTTGTCCAGCAGCACAGGGACTGTAACCATTTAACTCAAAATCTGTGACCACATGTTGTAAGGAAGGCCTGCCAGGATGTGATCCTTCATTATGACTTCATCCTGCACAGTTCCCTTGAAAAAGAATCAGCTGAGACTTCTTGCCCAAAGCAGCTCCTGCACAGCACAGCCCAAGTACAGAGGAGACGAGGATGCCAAAAATAACAATAAAAGCTTTCCCCTCAAATAATGAGGTATCCCTTATAATTCGGCCCTATAAAACCAGATTTGTCAAGTTCTAAATTAGGTTACAGCAGTATTTCATTACAGCATAAATCTTCCTTACACACTAGTGAAGATCCCTAATGATTTAATAAGATATACATATAATATAAATTATATATTTGTCTTATATCTGGAACCCTTCAAAAATCTCCTGAAACAGGCTTCTATTTTATAGCCCATTTTCCATATAGCTGTAGTTTCCAAAATGTAACTAGTTCAGATTCTTCGCATGGAAAAAAAAAAAAAAATGTTTGTAAAGAGCATTTGCATGTAGAGGAAGAAAGGTTGTAATTACCTCTCTAGGGTTTCTTAGATAGGTCTGTGCACATCTTACAAAGGCTCTGTATTATCCCATGATATTCACTGAGCATCATTTCTTCAGAAAGCAGCAGACCTTCTTGAAAAGAAAAATAATGGGATTCCAGACCCAGGACATTTAGAACAATTATTTTGTTTACTTCTAAGTGATAAAAATAATCACAGCACTTTTGCTGAAATAGATTGCAACACAAAATACTAAATTACAACTAAGATTTTAGAGAATAACACACACAAAGTTCACATAAAAATAAATAAAAGAGAAGAATATTTAAATGATCAGGGAAAAAAAAAAAAAAAAGTAAATACTACCAGTACTTGATGTTATTAAAATGTATAATTTCCACTCTTTCCTAGTTATTCAGGTCTTCACTACAACAGAAATCATTTTAAAGTAGTTTTTATAATGTGTCTGTATAAAGCCTCACGGTAAAAAGTTAGAAATATGACCACATCAATCCTGTGGAATATACAGATTTTCTCCTTCAAGAAAGTAATATAGCAAAAGCTGCTACATAATTTTAAGATTGCTTGAAGTCAGAAAAAAACAGTTATGTCATTTTCTTTTTGTTCCTCAGAAGTATGTCCCTTTTACATCCTCACTTCCTGCAGCCTCTCTTTACTTTTCTCAAAGAAGAAATACATTACTAGCATTATGGCATTTAAGTGTTGGGATAATTGGAGGAAGTTTGGACGTGTTTTTTTGAATTGCTGTTGAACAGCCTGGGTGAGACTTCATAAAACCTATAGGGCCAACAGTTAAAATGAAAGGTAAACTACCTTTTTTATTTGCTATGCCTCTAGGGGTATGCCTGTAATTTTTTTTTTCTTTACTGTATTCAGCCAAGGATCGCTGGTAGTATATTAAGAAAATAATCCATGGTTATGGATAATGATCCTACAAAATATCCCACCAAGAGAATGCCTCAGAAATATTCTAAATCCAGTGTGCTGCAATTAAGAAATGTTTGACTAGGCAGCTTATCACATGGTTGCACTCCCTGCAGTGGAATCTCGATAGAGCCTCAAGTCAAGATAGTAAATATTGTAACCATTGCACAGCCTCCTGTCACATCTCTGCGAGGCAGTTTTTTAGGAAAAAGAAGAAAAAAATATTAGCTGCTGCTTCTATCCCTTTTAAATAATTAAAATATTTTACACTGACATAGGGCTTTAACAAAATGGTGGTTTAGGTTATTGACTTATTAACTTCTCTCTCAGATTCAATGACAAGGACCAGTTCCTAAAGAGCTAAGCAATTTAAAACCTATTCACAGCAAGAAAGCTACTTTTGAACTATCAAAGGCTCAAGAAACTTACTGACCCCCTTTCTCAGAATAAATCCTTTTGCTTCTCTTTCAGTTCCGACACTGAAACAGCAGCCCCCCCCCTTTTCTTTTTTCCAGTTTCTAAATTCTAAGGGTTTTTTTTGCTTTTTTTTTTTTTTTTTTTTTTCCCTCTCCAGAAGTCTGAAAATCTGAACTTCATTCATTCTTGTTTATATTAGGGTAGCTGCAGTAAAACAGAGGCTATCTGCAGGATTTGCTCAGGCTTCTAAGAGGCTAGTGGGCTTTGTTTTGTTTTGTCGCAGTTAAATGCTAAGACTAATAAGACTGGTAACAGGAAACCCTTTATTTAACCATTTCTCATTTCTCCTAGCATTCCTAGGAAACAATCTGTCTGAATGGGAAGTTTTTCGTTTTCTTTTTTTTTTTTTCTAAATAAGAATCCAGTTATTTGAGATTAATGCACAGCTTGTTTTCCCCACTGTTTTTAAGAACCGTGTTGGCATTTCCAACCAGTGAAGCTCTCCTCACTCCCTCAGAGAGCTCTTGGGCCTGATGGAGATCGGAATTAAGTCCAAGAAGTTCAGCAGAATTGTTTGCATTGACAGTTTTGCCAGTAAATGCAAATCCCATTAACAGTCGTCGTCAAATATTGAAGCTGTACCAGTCTTAAGGAGACTTCTGTACCAGCCATTGCTAGGAGACTTCTGCCAGCTTACAAACTGCTAAGATTTTAGGGAGGCACTCATCACGTTAATTTCCTCAGGCACTTCACTTAATTCAGTGTATCTATTGAAGTTTACTTTTGCAAACTTACAAAAACAAAACAAAAGTTTACTTTAGGGAACAAACTTTTACTTTTGCTACCCTGCACAGTGCTTTGTGCTTTACACCATCTACAGTTGCACGTGTACCAAATGCAGACGAGGCTTTTGTTTTTAAACAAGCAGCACATGTTAAAGTAAACATAATACCTGACACTACATTACCAAATCACTAACATTTCAAACAAGGATTTTTATTCAGTCAGCAGTTTTCCTAAAAACAAACAAACCAAAGGGAACAACAACAACAACAACAACAACAGGAAAAAAAGGAAAAAAAAAGGAAAAAAAATCATCTTCCTGGAGTAGTAGTTACTTGCTGAGAAGAATTAAAATTTCTCTTAACACAATTATTTTTAATAGCTGGGAAAACAATGCCTAAGAAATGCCCAAATTCATGTGTTAGTATTTCTTCAAGAAAGTTTAACCAATAGAGTTATGCCTAAGATGCACAGTCACATAAAGGATAGCATCCACAAAACACTACTAATGCAAACATTTTTACAAACATTTATTATAAGCAACAGAAGGATACAGCAATATTTATTATGTAGGGGGATCACCTCACCATTCAGATGCAGAGAATTTATGGAATTATAATTAAAAGCATATATTTTTAACAATTACAGTTTCGGCTGGTCTTCATACCTGACAGAGCGTGCATCTACTATTCCCAGTGCAGTCAATCTTCATTTTGAAATCAAGATACACCTATTAAATTACTAAAGCCCTGAATATTCACTTCTCTCCGCTCCTGACACTGATTCAAGGCCAAAGAATCAGTTTTATGTTATGCCACAGACCTCTAGACCTTGACTACACATATGAAGCAATACCAGAATTTTCCATTTGCACATACAGAAGTAGCTCAAAAAATTAACAAAACTGAAGAAATAGCTATGGAAGAAATCCCAAACTATCAGATTCTCAGGCTTAGTGAGTTGAAAAGAGTAGGAGCACCCATAGAATCATAGAATGCTTAAGGTTGGAAGGGCCCAACCTGAAGCATTCTATGATTCTATGGGTGCTCCTACTCTTTTAAAACTAGAGATGATCTAGTCCAACCCCCCTGCACACGCAGGTCACACATGTGGCTCAGGACTGTGTCCAAGCGGGTTTGGAAGATCTCCAGAGAAGGAGACTCCACAGCCCCTCTGGGCAGCCTGTGCCAGGGCTCTGGCACCCTCACTGTCAAGAAATTTTTCCTTAGGTTCCTGTGGAACTTTTGGTGCTTCAGTTTGTGGCTGTTTCCTCTAGTTCTGTC
>VZSV01000012.1:4770718-4784351 GCA_013398735.1 Nothocercus julius
ACACACAACAAAGAAGATTCTTAAGGGCACTATGTCTTCCCTGACACACTGAAACATAAAATACTTGACCTCTGAATTGTCTACTAGAAATCTGTTACACCTGGCTACAAGTTCCCCAACTGATTTTCAGAGGGAATGGTTATTAAGAGAGCTGTTTATAGAGACATGAAGACAGTGTGACAAAAATACCATGGATACTGGAAGATTCAGGCTGCAGAATATCCAAATATGACTTTCAGGGAATACAGCTGCACTCCTGCAAGAGCACAGCAACTAACCAGCCTCTCTGTGGTTGTTTCTTCAGATGGTGAAAGAGAAGTAAGATCAAAAGTCACAACCATGGTGGTAACCAACGGTAGTCTAATACACATGCACACACCCTGCAATGGCAACTGGGAATAGGACCAAAGCGCATCAGGCTGCTCGCCTACACATGCAGAGAGAAGCGGGGTCAAGCAGTGGCAGACACCAGAGTACAGGAGATTTCATTTCTTGTCTCCTAGCCATCCATACCAGCAGGCACCAAGAATGGCGAGTGTGTGTCCAAAACCACTCCTCTAGCTTTGTCCCAACCTCGGCCAAACCAGGTACATGGACCCCAAACCAGAACTACTCACTCTTTCTAAGTCACATTGCTGCAACGGAACCTGCACCGCCACCAACTGTGTTGCTGTTCTGTGACAAACCTGAGCTTCGAATGCCAAAACATTCAACCCAACCTTTTTGCTGGCACTAAATTTATGCAATTTTTTCCCCCATTTTTTTGTCTGATTTTTAAACACTGCTCTACTTCAACCAGCAAGCAGCTGCTACTGGCAACTAGTAGAATACACGTAAGAAACAAGGAATAGCATATGGCTGTACAAACAACTGAAGCAGTGAAGTGTTGCTTTCAAACTCCACAAGAGACAATTCTTATTACCAGATTTTTCTAGCAGGCCAATCCACAGCATGCGTGATCACTTACCACTCAAGCAAACATACTGGCTATGACCAGTACACGGCCTAGATTTCTTCCAGGGCAGTGCCAGGTTCCGGTATTCAGCTGTGTGCACGTGCACTCCTCCTCTCTCATGGGAATCTCTTGGTAGTTCCCCTCACAGACATTTCTAGGTGACTATTACAGAAGAAAAGCTAGGCAATAAAAGACATCTAAAAATACAAAGCACACAAATGGATATGCATAATCTTTGTATACCAAGAGCCTGATCCAAAACCATTCACAGCAATCCTTTGTGCTGAGCAAGACCTGAAGGCCTCCTCCTCTTCTTCCTCCTCCTCCCACAGCAGAGCACAGCTGGTGAAAACCAGAAAGAGAAAGGAAATATCTCCATGCCCAGGGTAGCCCTGGATGTTTTATTTTCACTGCATTTAAGTAATTGGGATCAGTCTCCCGCATACTCTTTTAGAACTCCTCAAATAGTTAAGATAAAGACATTCCGCATATAGGACACTATAGCAGGAATTCTAGACACATGAAAGCCAGTATGATCGTAATTTATTTGCTTTGTCTCTGCATGCATTTGGTACTATCATCATCCTAGCACGGAGCCTGCTACATGAAAGTGCATAAAATTAACATCATACTTCTCCCTTAATATATTTATTTCCCTCTGGAAAGTGATTTATTTAAAAAATGGCTTTTTGAATAAAAAAAAGGCAGCAATCAGCTTCTTAAAATATCTACTTCAATTTGATCTGTTTCCCTCCACCCAGCTCCTCAAACTACTACAGAAACCCCTCATGTCTCCATTTCACGCATGCCACAGCTGCAGCCATAGTTTGCATCCCAGAAGAGAAGCCTGAAAACATTCTTGTTTTTTGTGGATATGTGGCAGACTTAACTCCTTATTATAGAGCTTGGCTTTGCATATGGCACATTCAGACAAAATCTAGGAGTATCAGCTTTATTATTTCAAAAACTTGTCCAGCCTCATACAGCAATTTCTTACCCATGCAACAACACAACAAGCTCAAGACCACATTACCTGGCCAACAAATCTGCAAAAAGACAACTCAGTATCTCTGCCGTATATGCTCTACATCTGAGACCCCTGACGTAGAAATGAATTAAATCACATTCCCAGTGATTTCAAAAGGCTTTAGAGAAGAAATTTATTTCTCACATTTCATCCTACAAAACTCAGAAGGCCGTAACTGCATTTACAATGAAGACAATCATCTTAACCAATGTGTCAGAATCAGCAGGGAAAAAATCACAGCACAGAGCTAATACTCTGTTAAAAATCCAGCAGGGAGGAGAAACAGGTCTGAATTTAGCCTGGCTGACATAAGCTGTGATGTCATTTCCATACAAAGGCTAGAGGAGGGGGGAAAAAAAAAAAAAAAATCTTTTTTTCAGATCCAAGATACAGAGATATGTAAACTGCTTGGCCTCCATTTCAAATAAATGGTGCGAGATAACCCGAAATTTAATAACTCTCAGCCTTCATTCCTGCTCTTCAGAGGACTTGAGCGCTACTACGGATCAGATCATTCTGCGAACATGGAGCCAAACCACTTGTAGAGGCACGTAGCCTCGGCCGAGACCCACCCAGCAGTGCCAGCACGGTCTGGTTCTCACTCTGCATCGAGAGCTTAGTTTTTTTTCTCTTTTGGGAGGAAGTAATTTTAAACAAACTATCAAAAAAAAAAATAAAAAAAATCTTGCTGTAGCAACTCCAAAGGAATTTGGGTACAATTGCATCTGAAACTAACGATTCTCCCAGGATACACAAAGGGAATCAACTGAAACAGGTTAAGATGAGAAAGGAAAAGTATGTAAGAATTAAAAAAGGAAATAAACTTCAGTCAAATAGAAAAGAAGCCACTGAAAGAAAAGATAGAAAGCACAAAACATACAGTTACTTTATTCGGATTACTGCGAAAAGGCTGCACTGAGTCTTTACAAATCTCACTTTTCCTCCCTCTCCAAAGAAACTTCTTAAATACAAACTCTGCCTTAAGTGCTATGCATACCTATTATGCCAGTAAATAATTCGAGAACTTTTAGAACTTGAAAACTTTCATGAGAAAATTCAACCTGGAGGGTAATTTCCCTTAAGTTTTTTTGCTTGGCAAATGAAAATAGAGCTTTTAATAGATAAATATCCTGCCATGTAATTGTTATTCTTTTACCATAATGTAAATTGGTGCTTTACACCAATGCAGCTTGAAAAGGAAAAAAAAATGAAATGGAAATAATGAGGAAAAGAAAAGCATAAATACATAAATAAAACCTGCACAGAATAGGGCAGAACACTATTTAATACTACTAACATGTAAGCACAGGTTTCTTTTAAAAAAAAAAAAAAAAAAAAAGAAAAAGGTTGTTAAGGTTGTTGCATAATTTATTCACTTTCCTACTAGTTTCACAGATTAAGAAAGATAGTAACACCATGAGATAACTAAAAGACTCCTTTTGCCCTTAGCTCAGTAATTTACATGTCTTCAGGTTTTGTGTTTTTGTTGTTGTTTAATGTGTGAATACTGTGGAAATAACATTCACCTGAATTCCCAGTCTACAAAGGCAGCTAACTGCTCTTTGGTGCAGCTACACGTCCTCCAAGCACCATAAAGAAAGATTTACAGTAAGTGGTGACTAATCTGCACGGCGTATACTATATGTGCATCAGTGAGTCAGCTTGAAAGTTGTTCATTCACTTGAGCACCACTTCTTCCATTCTCTTCTTTCTGATCTGTAGACAGATCAGAAATCCAGCTTCACTTAATTCAAGGAGAAATTCTTATCGCCTTAATAGGTAATAGGTGCAGGTACAAGAACTCAGTGCAATTGTGCAGTACTGACCTAAAACAAGAGTGACTTGCCTACACAGCACCATAAAAATTAGAACAAACACACACCCCACACTTTTGTTCAGCAAGAATTTTTGTGTTTCCAAGGAAGGAGCCTGCAAAGAGAGTCTTCTCAGTAGGCACAAACTGACCCTGCTATTGAGAAAACTTCCTAGTTTCCACATTTGGCTGATAGTCGGGCAATCTGACTGCACAAAGAGAGCAAGAAATGACAAGTTTAAGTGATCTGGTTTACTGGTAACAAAAACAGCAGCAGAACAACACAGGCACATACTATAGAAAACAGGAAAGAGCACATTTGACTTCACATGCAAGGAAACATCAAAATAAGTTGCCTGGCGCTTTTGTTCTCTTTTTTCATTTCTTGCAATTTACATAATTAGCAGTATGGATTTTCCAGAAATAACCTGAAAGCAAAAGTTCTACCTGAAAAAAAAAATGTTATGTTTTAAATTCATGGGCTTAAATGTAAGGATTTTCTTTACATGACTGAAGCACATCGTCCACTTTGTGATTAAAATTTTTTGAATAGGAGAATACAAGAATTAGAGAATATAATTGCAGCTAAGAGCAGTACTAAGGCTCAGTCTTGTACTGCCTCCCAAATAGTCACACAAGTAGTTCAACTGTCTATCGCATGAACAGATATTGCTACAGATGACTTAAAATTGAAAAATCTGGCCCAATACATAGTGCACTTATTCCAATAGAAGCCTTTCCATCAATCATGGTAATGCAATAATCTATGTACTATTTCCACAAAGTCTGCATTGCAACCCTATTAGTTTTGGAGGATTGCCTACTAGCCGAGAGCTAGTCTTTAAAACCAGATGAGCCCATGTTATTTTAATGAACCCCTACTTTAAGTAACGATCATGTAGTTAGCCTAGGGATGCTAAGAGATCTTAGCAAGAAAATATCGTTCCTTTCATTAGTCATTCTAATTCTGTGGTATTAGTCTATCATTTATACAAGTGCATTCAATATTCAGATTAAAATTCCTTCTGCAATTTGAAAATGGTTGAAATGAAAATCTGCAAGGGCCTTATTTTATCACGCCTGTTCATATTTAGTAGTACCTCACTATACAGGTAGCCAGATGTGGCTTAACACAGGGAGTTTTCAGTAACAAAACAGGTTTTATCATCATAGATTTTTGCTGTGTACCTCCATTTTTAGGTGTATTATTTCTTTAAATCTAAAGCTGTTTCTAACTTCAAAGGCTAATTTTTACTACAAGCAAAATGAAGGGTAAAATTCATCCTCTGCAATGCATCTTTGGTTTTCAAGCACACAAATGGAGAAGTCTTTTTTCCACTTTACCTGCAAGGCATATTCTCTTATTCATGCTTTTTCATTATAATAGCAGCACCTTTTGAAAATTATTGAAGTTCATTATAATATAGCTCTTTCAAAATTTCATATTCCTGAAAACTACTTTTCTTCTTTCAGATATATCCTGCTTCTCATTTATCAAACACATGCACGGGCAGCAGTACTTTTTCATCATGCTCCATGCAGCTCAGATAGTTTACTGAAGTCTGACAGCATAAAACAAGTTTATCTGACAACGAAACATAGAGAATTACTGTCCATCACCATCAAGCAGAAGTCTCCTCCAGCCTTGGAAATACACAGCATCAATGTGGGAGAAGCTATCTGCCTGTGTTTCCACAAGCGTTTTGGTTTAGAAGTACTATTGCCTTCCTAAATGCAGATATGTTCCTATCACTCTCAAATACAGGTTTAACATAGTTATGAATATGAATCTCACCTTTCCAGGCACACATGTTCTGCTCATGTCCTGCTCCCTGCTGTACCTGCTGCTTTGCCATGAGGTTTAAACACGTGTGGATGGTTTGCAGGGCCCCCCTATACACAAAGTCTGAAAGGAAATAAGCTTGCTTGCGTTGCTTGTGTTCAGAGATAGCCTGACGTGTGGTTCCTACAATGTCTCCTATCTTGGAAGGAACGGGATGGTGGAAGTCCTTCTGTACAGAGGCAAGAGTGCCATTTCTGCCACCTAAATGTCTATAAAAGATAAAAGCCCTGCCTGACTTGCTACTGCTTGCATCAGTTGTGTTGCCAAAAAAAGTAAAAACTTCAAATGATTTCACCTGATTTTCTTATATAAAGTATCCTGGTTCAGCATCTCTCCACTAAAGCACGTCAATCTCTTGAGATGGTTTTCTGCCCTATTTTTGCCAGGAACTCATCACAATATCTGCAAGTACTTGTTTATTATCATTGCTGTGATGCCGAATTCACGTTTTTACACTGATCAATAAAAACTAAATCAACACACTACACACCCAGCCCACACATGAAGAAAATTCATTTAACAAGAAGATCAAAGTTGTCTCCCTTCTACTCTAAAATCACAACCAGTCTGTTGGTTTTCACCAGTTATCTTTGAAGAATGATTGGAAATGCACAGAAATAATTCTGGAAGCACATACTGAAATTGCAGATACAAAACAAAGATAGGACGACACATGCAAATACCCACGTGGGAGACCTTTGCTTGAATTTGAGCTGCATGGCATGAAGAGTCATGTGAAGCCCCTGTGCTCCTGCAAAGCCGCACCGTACAATGCACGTTAACATTAAGCATTTACTTTGCTCTATCAGAGCACATAAGTGCTCCTTGGCAACATGAAATATAAGCTTTTGAAAAGTGACAAAAATAAATAAATAAATGGGGAGCACCAAAGGAGTGAATGGTTTAGCCATTGAACTGCTTTCCTCTTCCTTCTCTGATACATTGGGGTACAAGCAACAACAAAACAGCAGTGCTAAATGCATAATGTAAACTTGCAGTTCAGATGATTATAGCTTCCTATGCTTAGCAGATATAGCTTTGGTCAAGGCCACAGAATTTGTATTTATTTAAAGATTGGCTGTAATCAAGGTACCATTGCAAAGGGGATACTTCAGCTTTCAGAAAGAGCGCAGCATGCACCGTCCTGTCTGCTAACAGCGACCTGTGCCAAGCTCCAAGAGGGCCGCTCCTCCGCAAGGCACGGCTGCCTCTGATGCTCAGGACAGGACCAAATGCAACAAAGCAGGACAACCAGACACAGTTGGCAAGATGAAGGCGAAGGAACTCAAAGTGGACACCAAAGCATTGCAGGATGTCAGTACTAATTCTTGTAGCAGAATTAGTAATTCCCCATTTTACTTCAAGAGTCATCAGCATCTATTTTTTATTTAATAAACAACTATTGTTGCTAAAAAAACAAATCCTAATTTCATGAAATAAGTAAATAAACAGGAAATTAGCTAGGAATATGAAATAGCTATGATATTATTTACTCTTTTTTTTTTTTCTGGTATAGTCTTCCACCAGTACATCTTCCCTATCACCAGGAAATGAGACAGCAGAGTTGTAAAGATGTAGCATTGATGGTACAAGATCAGTTTACAAAATTGGCAGCAGCAATCCTATTACAAAATCCTATTGAAATAGTTAGGAGTGATGTATTCTTGTCAAAAAAAGGTCCCCTTTACCTGTTCCTTATTCATGCATTGCTGCTAGATTGTCTGAAGAGAGTAAATAATACTTAGCCTGTGACCAAAATTAATATTAACAGCAACCTATTTCATGCCTCCAAACTTTCACCAATTAACTTTCTATTTCCTAACCTGTAAGATTTTAAAATTGTTTCAAAATGAAAGTGCATGGGATCACTAGTTAAGAGAAAAGAGCTTAGCATATGCAGTTTACTTTATAATGTACTTCCTGCTCACCAAGAAGTTGTATTTAATTCTGCAGGGAAAGCAGAGGGCTATTTCAACCCATGGAAAGCTTGATCAATACCAGCATTCATTTCATCAGAATTCGGTTAAGAGTGTAAGAATCTCCTAATCCCACAGGAGTGCCCATATGCATTTCTACCATAGGACTGTAGTGTTTACCACACTAATCTGCCCAAAAGTACCTGCAAGGTTTGTAGTGGGTGTTCTGCTAAGAAAGAGAAAGAAGTTAATATTCACATCAAGTGTAGGAATTTTTAAAAAGTTTTATTCATATAGTTGTAATTGACATAACCCTCCAAGTGTAAATAGAGCCCCTTCCAGGAGAATTCATTTCTAGTTTGGATTTAGCAAATAAAACATGACAATACTGGGAAAAGTACATTTCTGCCAGGATAACTGGAGCTCAGAGAGGACTCTTACCCATGCAGAACTGCTGCAAAGCACTACATCCCCCTAACATGAACTGTTTTACCAGAAGAATTTTTGGTTTAAAGGGGAGAATGTATTTAAGGCCATGCCTAAGTACATCAACATGATTTTTTTTTTCTTTTAAATATATGAACGAGAACACAAGTTTCCCTCCATCCCTTCCCCCAACCCCCAAACACATACACACTAAAAATATATAAATAAAGGAAATGAAACTTCCCCATCAATGAAAAGGGAGGGGGGGAGAGATCAAAGGCAAAAGTGGGTCTGTACACTATCTTTTATGGCCAACTAAGAGTCAAACAACATGTTTTTTTGTTTGTTTTTTAAGGTAGACAACTCTACTCATTATCAGATTTTAAATTAAATAGCCCCTTACTACATAGATTCGGTAAGATTTGTTTTTCACAGCCCCACTCTGAAATTATTCAGGAATTCATCTCTGCTTAAAGAGAAAGTAGTTGATATGAGTTCTGCACTGCAAGCAGATCCAATCCTTTAAGAATCCTGATAGGAGTCATTCTAACTGGACAGTGTGAGCAAAAATCTCTCACCATCAGACATCTTTTAAAACATATTTGCTGATAGTTTAACAGTTTTTACTTGTATCTGTTTTGCTGGGGAAATCTTTCCCCAATCCCTATTTTTATAGTTTTAACAAGCCCGAGACAAAGTTTTTCCTCATTAGCAAACACAAAGACATTTTCCACAAAAAAACCAAACGTATTAAAAAAAAAAAAAAATCTTGAACAATCTACTCTGCTATGGAGGCAGAGAAGTCTAAACATGAAGCAAGAACAAAAGCAAAACAGAAGCTTGCAGCACAGCACTTCAAGGACACATCACAGAACAGGCTCTATCAAAAATCTCACAGTGAGTAGTTGAGGAGGGGGAGAAGGGGAGAGAGAGCAACCATTTTCTAGCTGCCCCCAAATAAATCCTACAACGACTATTTTATAAATGTTTAGTGGTAGGGCAGGTAAATTCAGTATTTGCATTCCTGCACCTTGCAAGCGATTGGCGCATGCATTGATGAAACACTCAAGACCAGGAACATGAGAGAAAATTCTAACAAATTTTGAATGTAAATTAGAGAAAGATAAACTAAAAAGATCAACAACTTTTTGAGTCTACATCATATCAGCATCTTGGGTCTTTCCAGAGCAACTTATCCATCAATTATGAAAACTTAAGTGGGCTGCTTGTGTGAGACATATTACACTTTGTTACAGAGCTAAAACCACAAGACTCATTTCACTCAGAACCTCAAAATATACCTAGCACTACAGAAATCATCCAAAATGTTCCAACATCCTCACTGTAATAGGTACAATTTATTCTTAAAAGAGAAAAAAAACTCTATAAAACAAGCGATATAGCACATGTTAGAAGCATGCACCAGGATCACCCAAATCATTTTTCTCTTATGAAGAAAGTAACGTAAACTCTAGATTTGCCTTATGGTTTTTAAAGCAGCAGGTTGTGACCTAATCATATTTTCTAGCTTTTCTTCACACCAATCAATGTCTTTCTTCTTTTAACAGTTCTGTACATAGCGCTCTCAGAAACAGAATTTTAGAAAAAAGCAGGAAAATGTCACTGGATTTAAGTCGATTCTTTTGATAATACTAGGTGCATTTTTAAAGGATAAACTATTAATAAGAATTCGGGGTCTATTTTGTACTTGCCTAGAGCAGTTCAGCGCTGAACAAGGGGCTGGTGCTGTTTCGAGGCCCTGTCCTCAAGCAGGACTAGGAGAATCCAACCTCCTTGGGCACAACGCAGGGCCTGGCTATGGGAGCCCATAATGGGGCAGCCAAGGCAGAAGCAGAGAAAATAAGCAGCCATGACAAATATTTTGCTCTTTTTGCATGTGGCAACAAACGGCCAACACGAACAAGCAGCACTATGACTTACTGACCGAGCACGTTACTTAATTCATCCTCCGGACTGTGCTTGACTGTACGCTACAGATGCAAGGACAGGGTGCAAGGCTCTCAGCAGCTCCAGAGAAAAGGGATCTCAGGAGACCCTCCCAAATACTGCTGGATAACCATGCTGTGCACAAGCACATGCCATTCAAAAGCAAATCCAATGCATCTCTTCAATCTACTTGGTTTCAAGCACAGAGGGGAAAAAAAGATAATTTTTTGCCACTGTTCTTTGAACTCTGCTCAGACGCAGTCTTTGAAGGAAGAGCAGTCTTTCTTAAAATATATTTGAATGTGCTATTTTTGTCTTTATCTTAGAAGGTCTGATTTCCCCTCACAGCTCTGCAATTGATTACAACAGTACGTTTCTCAGCGCCAGACAAGTTAAAAAGAGTTTTTTCTATCTCTATATGCAACAAAATGTACGGAATTTGCTGCCTTAATTCTTTAGTTGCAAATCTAGCCCCTTCATCCTACAAATACTCAAATGCACACTAAATGTGCTCTTCTAAATAGTGCCCTGGAAGTCAATGTGACTACTCCGGCTGCTCGACTTATGTAAGCAATTGAGCGCTTGCAAGCAACACCAGACAGAATTGATAATTGCACGCAGAGATGGTACGATCTGCACCGGACAGGTGGAGGACAGGGAAAAGGATCTAGCAGTATTTTAGAGTATTTTAGATACAGAAAAAAAATCAATTCTGATCCTAACTTTCCATTTGAAGGCAGGGGGAAAATACTGTTTCCATATCAAACATTAGGTAATATCTACAAAACACTAGTTGATTAAAGAAATAAATAAATAAAGGAAGCTGAAATGAAACTACCTTATCTTGCAAGTTCTTACGACACATCATAGAGAGACGTAAAATCATCTTCCAACACCATAATCTTACAATGACATTACAGATCCCAGGCTCTGTCTTCTTTAGTTTGTCACTGTCCCATTACAGAACTGGGGAAGGGAGAAGAAAATGTTCTCAAACACTTTGCAGCTAAGTCTTTAAAAAAAACTATTTCCTGGTAGATTAAAAAAAAAAAAAAAAAAAAAAAACACTATATTGATGTTTTAAAACATTCCTAGCAAAATGTTATCTCATACAGCTTTATGAAGTCAATGGTACATTACAACAGTGCTGCTCTTATACTCTTATACTCATACTCCCAACCCAATGCTAAATTATAATCTCAATTTATAACGGCAAACCACTTTGCTACTGGAAAAATAGAAATGACCTGAAGAAGTGAAAGTAACAGAATTTAGAGTTTAAACCTAGGAATTCTTTCTTCTTGCCTAGGCTGGGGGAGTGCTGTGCAAAAGTCAAACAAACCTGAAATGAGGATGCATTATACGGCCTAAAATACGCCCCATAATACTCTCAGAGACATGTGATCAATAGCAACATAAAGGTCGAGAAAATTAAATGGATAGGCAATGAAGACTTGTTGAGTCTATCTCAACAGAGCATGAGTCAGTACCAGATAGAGAGGTTAGTCATGTTGTGGTTTATTTATGCTGACATTGGCCCATTCGCGAGTGATGCAGACAGTGGCGGAGGACCGACCCTTCCTCACTCCCCTCGCCCCGGCCCTCCCCTGCGGAGCAGTGGCTGCACATGCTCCTACCAGGGCGCTTCAGTGCACTGAGAGCCTGATCACGCACCAAGCACAATTTTTATTTACTTCCTTTCTCCATTAAAATCTTATTACTTGCATTTGAGGGTTTTTTGGCTTTTCAAGAGGCACTAGTTTGACTACCACACTGACAACGCTGCTCAGTTCCTTCTTGGGAGTCTCCCAACACCAGAAACATAAGCTGCTTATCAATCAAAGTGGGAAGGATCATAAAAGTACTTAATTGTGCCAAAATCTGTATGTATGGTATATGCAAGCATTTAGTTTTTCCAAAGTAGACATGTAATAGAAACCGCCAGACTATGTTATAGAAGAAAAAAAAAAAAAAAAACTGTAAAGCCTGTGTTCTTTCCATACAAAAAGGAAAAACTACTTATCTAAACTTGCGTTACTCGTGAATAAGCCTATTTGCCGTGGCATATTTTTGTTTGGCACAAAGCTGCACCGTGCCATATGTGCATGCATGGAGCCTGGATGAAGTAGCGCTGTGGATGTTTAGCATACACCTGCGTTACATCTTAAGAAAAACATTTAACATGCCAGGGAGCACCGTGCTATGTCACTTGGCTGACAACGTGATAAGATCTTACATCTTACTGAAGAAATGGCTTTGTTCTGATCCAATTGAGCACCAAGACAAGACCCACTTCAAGCTCATCACCAACCACCACCAACAGCAATGTGCACCAAAGACACGTGCAGCCGTGAATCGCAGCCGCGCCAGCGCTGGGAGGACAGGCCACCTCTTCACAGCAGCGCAGCAGGCCCACGGGCTGGACACGCACAGCCAGCGCAGCAACCCTGGCCTGCTTGAGTGAACTCCCTCATTTCATACTTACAGGAAAATTGCAGCTGTATATACATAGAAAACTTTAAGCAGGTAATCACCGGGGATAACACCATTAATTACGCAGTTGAGAACTTTGCAACATTTTCTGTAAATAGTTTACTTATGGGTCATCGTATTTGCCAGTGTTTCTGTTGCTATTATTTTAGTCTGTAAGGATCCATGAGCACTAACAGCAACCAGAGGAATCCTATCAGTGTTTGTGGATGGGGACAGCAAGAACAGGTCTGATTTTACCAGACCAATACACGGTAAGTTTACATTTTGCCTATTCAAGCCCGGGTAGTCGAGTGGTAGACCCGAGAATGCGCTCTGTGAAGTCAGCACAAGGATGAGTAGGCATTATCCATTTATTAACCGGTTAACTGCCAATTAATTTCACTTGCAAAGCACCTCCTTGGCATTCAGACATCTCGCTAACAGTTTTTTGTTCTTTACCCCACGTATTTCAAAGGGGGGAGGGAGGGGGGATAGAAAGGAAAAAGAAAACTAAGTTGTCTGCACTGGGGTGCTTAACTGCGCCCCATATATTCCTCGCCGGGGAGGGGTATAGGAGGGAAGGGGCAATTTCGCACTGCCACAAGGCCACATGCATCAGTGCCGGGCGGAGGCGGCCCCGTGACAGCCCCCGCGCTCTGCCCCCCAGTCACTTCACGCGCGCTGCGGGGGACGCGGCCACGCGGGCCGCGACTCCCCCCACGCGCCCCACTGACAACCGGGCGCCCCGGGGCCGCCGAGCGGGTCAGAGCCCGGCGGCAGGAGCAGCAGCAGCAGGAGGCGGTGGCCGGGCCTCGCCTCGCCTGCTCGGCGCTGCAGACCAAAAGTAGCTGCAAACTTTTTTTCTTTTCTTTTTTTTTTCTCCAAATTTTTCTTTAGGCGAAGCCCCAGCTAATGCAAAAACGAAACTCGTCAAGCGCTCGCCTACCTGGCCGTAAGTCTGCAACAAGTGCACGCAGCAGCCGGGAGCCGGGACCTGGCGGGACCGTGCGCCAGACAGATATCTGTACACCTATGCACGTATAGATTTTTTTTTTTTTTTCCCCCCCTTTGCGGCGCTGCTGGAGCCAATTGCAAAATTAACGTAATCCGGAGCTTGCCCTCGCTCGGTGCTACTTTACTTACAGTAGGGCGCCCATCCTGTAAACAAATATCGCTCCGCCAGGAAACACACTTCCCTCATCCCCCCCACCCCGGCCCCCCCGGTGCGGCGGCA
>VZSV01000012.1:4785103-4800047 GCA_013398735.1 Nothocercus julius
AGCCGAGTGGGAACTTGCTCCTGCGGCCGCCGGGCTTCGCCCTGGGCCGCCGCAGGCTGTGTGCCCCCCTCCTTTCATTTTCTTTTGATTCTGCAGATGTTTTTGGCTCCCTTCTTCATCGTTTCTGCCTCCGCCGAGCTAAGAATTTGACTCGGATTGCAGCAAAACGGCCTCTTGCAGGGCAGGGCTTTGCATCTTGGGGCAGATAGGTGGACGCCCGATGCTCTCCCCACGCTCCTGACAACTTTGCCGTCAGAAACCCTAGCTGGAGAGACAGAAAGTGAAACAGGGCTGGTCGCGGGGCCTACTTATGCCTTCAAAAACGTGGAGGAAAAATTGAGAAAGGGCAGACAAAAACCGCGGGGGGTTATAACTTGAGCACGAGCAAGCCCTTGGTGTTGGCGTTTCTGATTCGGTCCTGCATTACAGCGGTTATCGTCACCCTTGTTTTCTTTTTATGGTCATACTGGTTTCCTGGTTGCATGACACTTCCCTTGGGCCACTGCTTCTAGTAATTTAACCTTTTATGAGATTGTTTTGATTTACAGTATGGATCAGAGCAAGGAAGCTATCGCACAACTGCCCATTTGACTGCTCTGCTGTATGCAAAGGTCGCCCTTGTTTAGTGTTCGGAGAAAGATTTTTCTTTTTTTTTTTTTTCCTTTCCCCCGGGCAACCAGTCATTTTCTAATTTTATTTTTACTTAAGTGAAAAATACCATTTGGATATTGTAACCTCTTTGTGCTGAGCTGTGCAGAATCGGTGCTGTTTGGGATTCAGTGGGAGACTTGTTTGCTTGCTGGCATCCAGAGACATGTAAACTACATTGAAAATAGAGTTAAAACCACAGCTCAACTTGTGCCTTGCCTCCTTTTTGTGTGTGTGTGCCTAGTTTGAAACCCAGAACAGCCTGCTTTGCTTTTGAGTTCCAAAATGACCTTTGAGAATAAGCAATATGAATATTAACACAGTTTTTATGGGTTTCCCTCAACATCTCAGCTAATCAATACAGACAGTTCTACATTGGCCGGGTTGGTGCTGGTATTTTATTTACCTAAAATATGCAGGGTTTTGTTGCAGTGTTCAGAATAGAAGCAAATGTGTCATACAGTCTAAACTTGAACAAAGAGCCCTTATCAAGCAGCTTTGCGACAAGCTACAAACTCTACCCATGTTATTCTGCTGTAGCACATTTAGGTACACAGATCTCTTCTGCATGAGGTAGTTTCTTAGCACTGGGCAATATTTTGAGAAAAAAATGGGGGCTGACTAGAGCTAGACTACGTTCTTTGTTCTTCTTCTGTAATTTATGAATTGCTCTTCATCAAAAGCAAGAAGCTTCAATTTGTGTTCTCAATATTTCTGATCCTTCTTGTAATGTTTGAGAATTTGAGCATCAGGCTTCCCGGTTTTGAATAACAAATCAGGTTATTATTTACCACATTAAACCTCAGAATATCTCTGTGTCTCAGTCATGATTTTACTTAGCAAAATGTTGGTAATGATAACTGAAGGCAAATGAGTGTTCCAGGAGCCCTGTACCAGGGATGAAGCCCGAAATTGGCTGAGCTGCTGCAGTTCGGAGCGGAGGTTTCACGCTCCTTGCCTGCTTCTCCCAACGATGCTGCTCCTGGCCCCAGCTCCATTTCTTTATGGGTTAATGTGGAGCCGTTTCAGCGATGGGCTGAGCACCAGGGTCAGCACAAGGGAGCTGCAGGGACGGGACGGGGGAGGACAGGGACGCAGCCTCTCGCGGCACCAGCAAGACGTCGCGTTGGCTGCACTGTCTCCCGAAACCTCCCACCACTTGCAAGTAACAGTAAAGCAGTGAACGTCTTATGGTAACTGCCATCGCTCTGTCAGATTTTTGTTAGAGATTACTGAATTTCTTTTTTTTTTTTTTTGAGCAGGATTGCTTTAGAAATGAAAGCATTACAGAAGTCTAGAAATGACAGAGGTCTCTAATCACCCTTCTGGTTAACTCCTTTCTAATACAGGATTGTTGTCATCATGTTCCCAAATGCCCTGCCTAGCTTAATTTCTCTTAGAAGTATTTCCCCTCAAATCTGTGGGATTTCCAAGGAAGGTGAGGCTGAAGAAAACATAAGACTGTGGTAGAAGGCAACGTAACTTTGTTCAATACCTGCAGCAGTTAAAATAAATCCTTTAAGGCTCCTTAATGAAATGTATTTTAAGCAAGTGTCTCAGTGGTCAAAATCACATCAGCCAAAATATGGCTGTCCATCCACTTTCTCAATTTTAGGTGCCTGTTTCTGCACAGAATTTGAAATTGTGGACGTATGTTATACTCTAAAAGAGTTAATAATTCGGACTTCCATTATCAAATTAGTTGGACAAAACTCACCACACCTTTAGCTGAGTTTTAATATGGGCCTTTTGGTCTATGCAGTGTCTAATGCAGGAATTAAGACCAAAAGAAATTTCAGTTGCAGGGTCTGACCTCCTCCAAAACATGGACTGTAATATCTTTAACAAAGACAGGAGCTTGAGGCAGTCAATGCAGAGGTTTTGAGAAATGGTGAATGCGTCTCCTGCTACTGGTTGCTTTGATCTAATTATTGATGACCTCATGGTTAAGCGTTTAGACTAGGTTTTTCATTTTCATTTGTCAGTTTTCTTACATAGCTCTGCTTGTCCTTTCTCTTCTGGATTGCTTTAGTAGCCTTGATAACCTAAATAAGAAACACTGGTGATTGATTACCAGATTGATACTAATAAGCTAAGAATATTTTACAACGTAAAATGTGTTTTCTGTAATTGTTCACAGTGTGTCATAATAGAAGTATCCACAGCATCCTATATCCCTAAGTACCAGAAAAATAAATGGGTGCTGGAGAACTGCATGGTTCCAGTTACCCCTGTGCTTGAGAATCTCTGTTTCTCTGCTTTACCTGAAGGTAGCGCGCACAACCCTTCTCTCATGCTTGTCTTTCTTCATTTATGCCAAAATGCAGGGTTTCTCACTCCTTCCACCTCTCACCAGTAAGCAAAGGTCTCCGAGAGCTTCTAGGATAAAACAGCATTGACCCTTTGGTATCAGTTCTTGGCACTTCCATTGCAGTTTAGTAAAACAGTCAAGTTTGAATTGGAGCCAAATAATTTCTAATAGAAATGTATAGGGACTCAGAAATCCTCTCGGTAAGAAGCAGACCCACAGAGGACAAGCAGTGGTCTCAGTGTTGCTTATCTCAGTTGCTTGTTACCAGGAGAGCTGCTGCTCTGGTTGGAGATGTGAGGATGGAGCAGAGATGTGTGGGGAAGCCACAGCTGTCTAACCTGGTCTCAAATTGTGCTGCTATTTGAAAACCAATAATGGAAGTACAACTCTTTTTTTTAATTATAAGTCAAAAATCAGCATGCTGATTGCACTGCACAACATGCAAGGAGGAGAAATGTGTACAAACCCATGCTGTAGTCATTGAAACTGCTTGTGAAAGCCCTGCAAGTGCCTTTTCAAGATGTCCAAAACCAAATTAAATCAGGTAACAATAGTCCCATATACCTTTTACAAGTTACTGCCTCCAGCAACAGGTTTTTGCCTCCAATTAGCACTAACACTCACCCAGGTCCCCTACTAAGCAAGACCAGGGCATGTACATGGTAGAAAGTCTTTTTAATTCTGCCCCACATTGCTTCACAGAAGGAGTCAGATGAAGAGCAGAAGCTAAGAAGACAGTGTTGTGTACCCAAAAGTAGGATTTGCCACAGCACCCCTTTAAATTGCCTTTAGTGGTTGTGAAACTGCAGCTGCTATCACTTTGGGCAGATAAGATGCTCTTTAACAAGGTCAGCCTAGGAAAGGAGTTACTATCTTAGAAAAAGAGAAGGAAAGGGAGTGGAGCCCTTAGCAAACCCTAAATACAGTCTTCTTTGGTTTGTTTTGTGAGTTGAAAAGTTCTAGTTTTAGCTTCACCAAAACTATAAGTAGGAGTTTTTTTCTTTTTTTTTTTTTTTTTTTTTTTTTTTTTTTTTTTTTTTTTAAATGGTGAAGTATGGTGAAAATGGTAAAAGCATGATGAAGAGCCATTTATACATTAATTATGTTGTTCAACTGTTTTTCTGGTAGTGGAGAGAGGTGCCTGAGCACCCCAGGCTCTGAAGGAGCTGTGATTGAGTCAGGGAGCTGTGATAGAAGCACTTAGCAGCTCTCAGCAGAGTCTGGGCCTTAACCTGCCTGCATCTGGACTCACTTGTCTGCAAAGGGTTATAATGCTACTGTGCAAGGGGACTGTGAAACAAAGCCTGCTAAGTGCTTAAAAATCTTTTAGTGAAGAAGTTGCAGATATGCCAATTAGAAATAGAGCTTAGTCACAGATTTTTTTTTTTTTTTTTTCTTTTTCTTCAAGGACTTTATTAGTCTGTTCTGCAAGCACATAGTGGGGAAGATGGTCTAGAGACATTCACTTTTAAATTCTTGTTTTGTTTTCCTCCAGTTTTGCTTAGTTTGTCAGTTCCCTTTTCTGCTGGAAGAATTGTTCCTATAACTCTGCTGTTGGGAAGAACATGTGGGCAGGTACATGCCCATAGAAGGGGCTAGTGACAGGGGTGATCCTGTAGGATCAGGCTCTGCTGAGTAACTCTAGCTTATGTGACTTTTCCACACACTGGAAAAGAGAAAATGGTTAACTTACAAAATGCATGAGCACATGTACATAAAATGCATATAATACACAAATATGTATTTATAAAACATATAAAAATATATAAATGCATGCTAATTATTTGTTAAATACAAGTTTATAAATTTTAAATACATAATTTCATAATGCACATTCATCTCTGTAAAGTGAATTTAAGTGAAAATCTCTTTGTTTTTTTTTTTAAATAGTTTTCAAATTTTAAATTGATGATGATGTTTCAGCTGTCCTAAATTTCAAGGTAGTAATACTGTCCCCATGTTAAAGATAGGTAAACTGTGGAGCTGAAGTTGTCAAAGACCATTCAGAAAATTAGCAGCCAAGTTAAAGCAAGAAGCCAAATTTCTGGAGTCTTGGCACCAGGCTCTGCCTCAAAGTGAGGCCATTATTTTTCAGATTAGTCTTTTCTATATTTATATGCCCAACTCGAGGTTCTCAGAGCTTTGACAGACGTGCAAACAGTAAATGTTATCCATCTGTGTGCGCTCCTAGCGGTAAGAATGGAAAAGTGCTGTAGGAAGAAATGCACCATCTTTTAAATGTCCTTGCCTTGTACTGCTCTTCCAATGGAAACTGCCTTTGCAGAGACACTGTCAAGCTGAAATCTACAGAAATATAGCAATAGATTTAGCATAGTGCCTATGACTTCTGTTGAATACCCCCACCAGTCTTTGTGAATTGTGTTTGCTTAGCTTAAAAAAAAAAGAAAAAGTGGTAGAATAATTGGAGACTCTATTACAGCATGTTACATGGAGCTGTGCTAATTTGTAAGGTTTGTTGAATGAGAGGAATCATACTTTTGAGTGAAGGAAGGGAAAATTACACAGATTATCTGCAAAAAAAAAAAAAAAGATAAAAGGTAAGCAGCTATGGAAAAGATGGATGAGGGGAGCAGGACTGACATCTTAAAGTTGCAGTGAATCCAAGTTACTTTCTCTAATAGAAGGATAATACCAAAATTCAGGTGTCTAAGCCATAGTGGTTCTTCTCAATGTGTAACACATCCAAGTCCCTGCTGATAGCTGAGATCAAGATTAAACTTCTTTCAGATATATATGATGAATTTCAGTGCAATCACAGCAGCATTATTTCCCAGGTTTTGCCCATCAGAGGTGTGTACCATACTGTGCTATACTGCATATAGCACACCACATGCTGAGGCCATCTCAGCAGAACTATCACAGTAATTATAGCATCCTTCTTTCAACATTTTATTGTTTTAGTTCTATGCTGAGGAATACAAAATAAGAAAATGACTTTGCTGATTCTGCATAAATTTGAATGTACTTTATATAGGATTTGTGGAGAGAGTTTGAAAGAAAACTGCAGTGTTCTGCTCTGAACTTTAACATTTGCAGACCTGTGACCAGAATTTTTATGCAAGTTTCCTATAGTCACATATACTGGCCAGCTTTAGGTCTTGCTGCTTCTTACTCAACTTACTTGTTTCTCACGTATGTCACTACAAGCAGATATACATTAAAGTGTAAGGATACAGCTGTCATGATTAAAAAGAAAACCTATCAGCCAACATGGCTAGACTAATTGTGTATTCATTATATATATACAATATATTCTGTTTATAGTGTTATAAGGCACTATGTATCATCAAGTTGAAATAAGCTGTATTGTTTCACATATTTTTATAGTGATGGAAATGCATTTAGACCCATTTATATTTCTATGTCAGTGTCAGTCTCCAAAACACTTGAGGAACTGGGAACTGCACTGAAAAACAGAAAGCAGGAAATGTGATGGAGCTACTTTATAGCTGCAGTGAGACTGAGAACTGCAAGGGAACCCTATAAAGCAGGTGAAGAAAATTAATTAATAGTAGGTGAAAAATGTTTGGTTTGTAATCATGGAAGTTTTTTCAGCAGTAGCCAAAGGGTGACAGATGACAAATAAATGCATAGATAAGTAAATATGCTTAGTCTTATGTTGGACAAATTTTGCTTCTAGAGATGAAGAAACTACCTCCTCCCCACTCAAATGGTCTGTAACTCCCTGAGCCAATATGGAAGTTTGGAAATTAAACAGAGGATTCCCCTGAACAATCTCTGTGTAGAGCCCCAGACACCAAAGGCTGGGGCAAGCTTAGGTCTGTGGGAATTAATCTCTTAGACTTTTAAGTCTGTTTTGCTGAGAAGAGAAGTAATGACGCAAGTTGGGAATGAGATTCTTTCCAGAGGAGAAGAAAATGGACTCTTTTCTGGGTTGCTATAGTGTGGAATTTTCCTGTAAATTCTCCGAGTTTTTCTTGCAGCGATGTGTAGTGCTAACTTGCCCTCCTGTTGAGATGTATGTGCAAGTACCCTGGGAAGCCACCAGTGATGACAGGAGGCATCTTCTAATCTTTAGTACCTATAGGGTTGCCAGCTTGTTAGAAAACCTTCGGGAAACGCAGGGAGGTGCATAGGAGAAGGGAAAGAGGTTTCTCAAATTAAAAATTCCCTTAGTTGGTGCGTTGATCTGTGGAATCTATTTCACTTTATTCAACAACAGCAACATACATGTGCATTTTTATGGGTATGTATTTTACAGCGGTTATGTCCTCAGACAGTGCAAGCACCTCCCATACGCCCGCAGAAGGTCAGGTACAACTCCATGGCTTTCTTTTTCTAAGTCCCATGCCAGCTGAATAATCTCTAGGCTAGTGATAGGTGAAGACTGAGACACTGATAATTTTTCTGAACCACAAGGAGAGGCAAAAGAGCTAATTAAACCTGCCGCCTGTCAGTTGAGGAAATCCCCTCGTGGGGAGTTGTGGGTGTATTTCACTTTCTTTGCTCAAGTTGAGTGGTGCTGGGAACCAAAGAGGACAAAAATCAATCCTGATTATTAATTTTGAACCCGTGACCTTCTTAAAATACATTCAGCGGAAGGAGTGAACCCAGGGTTGTATAAGGCATCAGACCTGTTTTGAGCTTGTGCCACTTGAGTTGATTTTGTTGAAGGGTCTGCTGCAACCTCCCGAGTTGGTGGGTAAGTGTGAGCCATGGGGTTTCCTAGCTGTGTGCCTGTGTCTTTCCCTTCCTATTACAAGGCTATATTAACTTTGTGGACCAGCTCCACACTTATAAACTTCAAGCATGTTTGTTGTCTATATGGCCTTGCAATATGATAGCCTAGAAACTTTTGTTGTCTGCTTTACTGTAAGACTTGTTTCACAATCTGGGTAATGCAGAGTACTCCACTTCCCATTCCCACTTCAGTAATGTTTATTACGTTCAATTGCATGTCTGGTTTGGTGTTGGTTTCTATACTTTTCATCTAGTTCTTTGTCTTATCTGCAGTTGCTATCTGCCCTCTCAATCAGCTCATCTCTTTTTATTAGTAATAGATGCAGTCAGTTCAAATGCTTTGAATGCAACGCTCAAGGATGGTAATGTCTTGCCTTGCCAGCAGACAGATTTTAGGATGATGATAACCTATGTATCTGTCTAAGGGATCTGAGAGCAATTTTATGAATCTTGTTTATGATAACTGCTTTTTTAAATAGGTTTTGTCCTTTTTACATGCTTTATTTCATTGTCCTCAAAGAAGTGACGAGTAGAACTTACAGTGTTTTTTGGAGGGGGGGCATCCCTTATTTTTTTGGAGGGGGGGCAGGGATGATCCATCTGTTCGTAATTAACCAAACATGAAAATTCTTAGGACTTCTTTCAGTTACCTCTGTGTAGATAACACTGGGAGGATGATTTTCTTTAAATTAACCTGTGCTGCCTTTGCTCCAGTTTTACCCCTGATTATGCCGTCTTTCATCATCCCTTTTTTTTTTCTACTCACTTTGTACTATGCGCAAACGTTCTTACTAAGGAAATCTGTGTGATATTTGCAGTTAATTTTTTATGTCTTAGATTTTGTGCCCAGTACATAATGATCTAGTTAGATCTCAACTTGCGTGCCATAATTCCGGCTTTCCACTTCTTCTCTCCGCTGCCAGAAAAGCAAGTTTATTTGCTAATAATTTCAAATACCTCCTTTTATCCTTAACTCTCCACAGATGCCTCCATTCTTCTTCCTTGTTAATTCAAGTCTTTCTCTTTCCTTTCAAGGATCCCTTGCTGAGGATTTTGCTCATCTCCTTCTGTGCCCCTTCCTGCTTTCCTCGTGGAGGTGATGCCTGACAGGTAGCCTCTCATCCCCCGTTTCTGGGCTTTGTAGTGGGACCGAGCCAGCCTGCCCACAAGTGGTTGTTTGCTGTGTTTCTAACCAGGCTTAGCGGGCACCCATTTGGAGACTAGTTAGGCAATTTTCCCAGTGTGGGCTGGCTCATAGAAGGCCCATTAATTACTTGGTGCAGGCTTAAGCGGGGGCAGAAAAAAAAAGGGGGCTTTTGTGCGATTGTCAAGCCCTCGCCATTATTTGTACATGTTGGTTTTGTGTTTAATGGGATTACATGACTTCTTTGCTCCGTGTGCCCCAATGGATGGTTCCTTTCAGCAATAAAACAAAGCCAATAACCTGAAAGGAGCCATGGCTCAAAAGCACAAACTTGACCCCTGGTCGACCTTGACATTTGCAAACTAAAAAGGACTTTTTCTTTGAGCCGCTGGGCCGAGTCAGAGAGCCAGCAAGGGCTGGAAGAAAATGGGTTTGTTGCTTTTTGATTACATTGTTTAAACCAACATACTACATGGTTTACAATACTTCATTACAATGTATTAGGGCCTGGAGGTGATTTAATGTCTGTTTATAACTGAGACTAATCTTGAAATAAACAAATGAATGTTTGGAAAATGGATGAAGCTGTTCTGCTGGAGACAGCATTAAATGCATCTCTGAAGAGTAAATCAGGGACGTGCAGCACTTAAACGCTTTTTATTTCTACCTTCAGTTGTATTTCAGGAGTTTTATCTAACAAAATTAATCATGTTGCAGTAAAAATCTCCTAATTGGGTAGGACCATCCAGCAGCCATGCATTCTATTACAAATTCACAATTTAAAAACTATTTAGGTCTTAAAAATCAGGGGGAAAGATAAGCTAGAAAATGAAGCAGCATTACACTAAGCACCACGGCCATCTAAATTAAATCTGTTTATAACCTGTTCTCATTCAAAATGACTCTGTGTGTAAATGAAGGGAAAACGGGTAAAATGGAGAATTAGTTTGCTTGTCTAAAATGTTCACGTAGTCCCACGTAAATATTTCATCTACGCGCCGTTGCTTGTGGGCTGCAGTACTCCCGTTTCCTCTGCGCATCCCCTGCGTAACTGCACAAACGTGTAGCCGGAGCCGGGAGCTCCTCATCCACCAGTTCGGTGCCAGTTCGCAGCCCTATCCGCCGGGAGCAGGCGACGGGGCTGAGCGTCACCATCACGGTGCGGTCTCAGTCGTGTGCCCTGGGTGCTCCTGTGTCCACTGCGGTCTCCTCTGCGCTGGTGGATCGGGGCCTGGGCAGTGGAGGTGCCTCTTGGCCGGCCCTGCTCCCCACTGCCCTCTGCCCAAGGCCCCATCCGCCAGCAATTTTACAACACGTTTCTCCTCCTACTACTGCCTGACTCATCCCAAAAGTGCCTTTAACTTTCTTAGCGCCAGTCAGTAAGTGGTTAAGGCCCGAACTGAGAGTAAGATCTAAGGCGGGTGGCTGCTCCAGTGCCACCACCCACACCCTTCCGCCCTGACTGGAGCGAGTGGGCGCCGCGAGGCCTTGGGCTGGAAGCAGCCGCGCTGAAACGGCTGTGCGAGGTATTGCCACCTAGTGCTACCAGTATGGAAAGGCAAGAATTCCCTGTGCTCGGATGTGAAACGCCTTCCTGCGAGGCGGCCTTTGAGGTGGCCACCAAAGAGGCCGCGAGTCACAGGGTCCTCCTCCACTGGCGCAGCTCTTGGGCTCCTATGAGCCGCCTTTAATGCTGCCTACCGTGTGGGATTGCGGCTTAGCTCGCCTCGCTTTGAGCCTTCCCTGCCGCTCGCTTTGAGCACACATACCAAATGTACACTTTTTCTTCCTTTCTTCTAGCACAGGGGGCTTTCAAAAAGTGGGGGTATTAGGGCCAATACATGCCCACATACCCTCCTTCTTGTAACTGCTGTTTGCCACGCTCGTGACCTTGGTAGGGTCTCAAGGGTAATGAAGTTGGTGTGGTCTTGAAAAAGTCAGCCACAGAAAAGGAAGGCCTGCCAGGGGAAAGGCCGCGATGTAAACCGGTATGTTCTTAGATATCCAGGAGGAAGCACGGGAAACGGGTATTAGCTGCATTAAAAGTGTTAAGTGGAGTTTGCACCTTTTCAGGTGTTGATTACCTGTGAGAAACAAACTGAGGTTTTCTTAGCACAAGCTCTTGGAAATGTTTATTTTACTAGTATGTCTAAATATCTGTTAGTGTTGTTCTGATTTTACAGTGAAAACAAATGAGATTAGGCATGTTTTTTTTTGTGTGTGTATAATTTTTCCTTCACTTCTATGTTAATTCTCCCCCTGCCTCCATATAACTCTGCTGGTTATTAGCTTAGCCTCCCCTAAATCTCTTGCAGAAAGTGGCATTTTAACTTACCAGCTTGAGCTCTACATTGTTGACATACTAAATTGCAGAAAGCAGCAAAATTACCATGGCCTGAGTTTGCACTGTATTTTTTTTTTAAGACATTGTATAATATCAATAAATCATATTGCTACTCTGACGTGATACATTAATCAAGATTCACCCTCTCTTATGCTAGCCTCTTGCTGGATGTTAAGTGAGAACCTTTCCACTGTCTTTTTTTTCCTCCTCATTTTTGCTGTGGGAGAGGCTTTCTAATTCTGCACATCAGTTTGCTTAGCAATACTGCCGTTGCCTGATACAATAAAATCAGTTATGTAACTGCCTTTGCTAGACATTCACTGAACATTCAGCAAACGACAGGATGGCTGCAGTATCTTTATGATTTCCACTGTATCTCCTGTTCACTGCTATGTGTAATATGCTCTGCTCTTAATATCAAGCAGTCTATTCTTGCTCAATTCTTAACAGCATACTTAAAATATTACATACCAATATCTATGATCATAGCCTTGCAAAGACAAAGTAGAGAAATATGCTTATTCTGATTTAATGCTAAACAGGCTGATACCACAGCATTATTGCCTCCAAGAAATAAAGCGTCACCTACATAGATTTTTATGTAGTGTTTTTAATATTCTAATTTTGAACAGATTTTTTAAAATAACCTGTGTTTGCAGATTACCACGTGGCCATTCGTTCTGAATAATGTCTTGATTAGTGAATTACATCTCATCAATCCACCGAGTACTGGGTGTCATTGTTCGCCTCATTCACAATTCATCTTTTAATTAACAGTATCACGTGCAAAATTCTATTTTGGTCATCATAGTTTGTCAGAGGAATTGGCAGTACAGAAATAAAAGAATTACCTTCTGAAATTATCTGAATGCAACGTAGGAGATGTTGACTACCAGGCTACCTTAACTGGCACTAAAGAGGAAGGGCAGGAAAACATGTAAATTACTTTGATTTTTAAAAGCTGTATATTTGCAATGTAAAAATCACTGCTTTGGCCATTCAGTATCTGTTAAGCAAACTGTTCTATCAGAATTATTGTTACTGAAAACAGAAACCTGAATGCTACTCTTAGACTCATGCTTTACTTTCTGGAAAGGGCTGCCGACATACGGAAGTTTAAGGAGATACAAATGTCTTTTCAAGGTTATGCTCTTAGATATAGGTATGTAATAATGCAACAAAATGCTGATTGTTTGCTTTAATAATTAAACTTTGAAATTAGCTTACAGCTACAGTATTGCTTTAAAGACTAGACAAAGAAATACATTTTGTGAATATTTTTTTAATGTCCCAGGAGATTAACCTCTCAAACTGAACAGAATGCGATTCCCTAACCATCTCTCAATATTTAAGGTTTGTAATGATAGCCCTAAGAATTCATCAATATGGAAAAGATTATCTGGGTCTATAAAGAACACATCTATCCCTACCGTCTGGATGGACATTTACCTATCTACATTCAAATGAATACAATGAGATTAAAATGACTGCATTTAAGGCACAGTCAAAATACCGCAAAACCAGCCACTTAAATATTCCCTCCAACATCCCTTTACCTTATGACTTCTTCCATTCCTATTCTCAGATGCTGTGGAGGGCGCGTTGCCATGTGCCCTGAAAATGCTCAGACTCGAGAAATATTCTCCCAGGAAGACAGTAAGTTGTGTAGCTGCAGCAGCTCTTCAGAGCATGCTCTACTGGAGGCCCTTTCTGTTTCAAAACAGCTAGATTTCAGCTTGGCCGCTGGAAGTGGAAGCTTTTTAATGTCAAAACCAGTTTTTAAACAGGGACTGCTAGTCTCTATCGCCATAATTACTATTACATAATTGCATATATGTAATTTGTTTTTAATGAATGCAGCTTTTACTAAAAATACCAGAATGTATGACCAGGGGTCAGTTGGTGACTCTTTTTTTAATGGCAGAGCTAGTGCTTACTCAGGTACATTAGAAGATCACAGACATATAGGAGATATCTGCATCTTTCAAGTCCAAATTCTATAGTGTTCAGTGAACTATCTTGTGTGTTGAGAGCAAGATGCAATCCAGAAATATATCTCTGAAAGCAGGAAAATGCTATGAAAATTTAATAATAACTCCGTTAACATTAAACTCAGTGGATTTATTTTCTTCAATTTCTATCTGATAATAACCCTGGGAAGAGTTAGGATTTTTGGCAGAAGATAAAGGCAGTACGGCTTCTCAACCTTAATTATTGTTCTTGAATATGAATAATATCTAAGCATTATGAAGTTACTGGCACAGACTAAAAGTTATGAAAAATTCTGTATGAAGTTATAAAAAAATTATACCCAGGAAGTTGTTAGGTTGAAATAATGGCTTTGCAAGTTTAATTTCTTTTTAGGTCACTCTCCTTCTAAGTAAAACAAGGTACCTTTCACATGACTGAACCAACAGTAATTTTTTTCCTAATATTTTTTACATGCATCCCATGAGACCATTAAATCATATGGTTTTCTTTCACCCTGTACCTTATTCTAGAAAAGTGTCATCTTCTGTGTTCCTTATGCATCAACAGCACATGAGTAAGAAGCGGTGAAGATCTTACTATCTTCTGAGGAACACATAATTATTTTCTGTGTTCTAAGAACAATTACACAAAAAGTACTAAACAATATAAAAATAAATGCAGCAAAAAGGCATACTCTTGATATCATATGGATATAGCTGACAAAAGGAAATGAAGATTATCCTTAGGATATCTTAGGAATATTAGGAGGTGAAATTATTCTAAAGGCCATGCTTTTATGATTCTCTTGCGGCTCTTGCTACAAACATATTTTTCAGTTCTTGCAAACAGTCTCTCCAGAGGTGAATGTTCCTTTTGCCTCACAAGCTAACCGCAATTCAGAAGCAAACTGAGGTATGCAAGTAAAGGCGATGATTTCTAAATCCCTGAGGTTTCAGCAACAAGCGCCCGTGCAGCACGGCTGACCTGCAAGCAAACACTGCTGCCCCCTGATGCAGGGAATGTCACATCTGCTCGGGGCCGCCAGCCAGGGGCACCCTACCCCGGCCATTCCTTTTACTTGTATTTGGCCATAAGTGTATTTGTTACTGTTTAGACAGAGATAAGGTAATGTGTGTATCCTGGTAGCTCAATATTTAAATTATTAGTTGGGAGGGGAATAAGGAGGAAGGAAAATAAAAAGAGGCAAAGAGAGAAAACAACTGCACAAACACTCCAAGAAGCTTTTGAAAGTTGTTAGTGTGTACAGGCTGCTAATCAGAACCCACTTCCAATGCACGCTTTTGCTGCAAACTACCATCACCTGGTGGCGGCAGCGCTTCCGACCATCTCTGACTACCGCCTCGCGCCGGGAGGGTGCCGCTTGCCTTCCTGCTCCCTTCCCGTGCTCCGAGTTTGTCCGTGCGCGGTGCCTGGCGCGGAGGCTGCCTGGACATGGTGCTTCTATCGGGCCAGTCCTGTCCTGGCACAGCTGACACGAGGGGAAATATCATCCCGCAGCTGGGGGGATTCTGGCCGTGCCCACGCGTGCGGCAGTTCTTCCCAAGGGCCTTGCTGGGAGCGGATCACCTTTGCTGGCTCCCATAAAACGGCTTTGCTGCGGGGTACTTGGTTGGCGGGGGCTGTATCTGAGTCGCAAACGTGGGTGCAGCCCCGCGAGAGGGGCTGACGGGGCTGAGGCCTGGCGGCAGGCAGCATCCCAGGGAACCAGAGCAGCGTGGGGAGCAGTTTGCAGCTTTGTGCAAATTACAGATTTATTAGATTTATTTTTTCTTGAATAAAGCCT
>VZSV01000012.1:4802396-4830593 GCA_013398735.1 Nothocercus julius
TTTGTTTCAGTTTTACATGCTCCCGAAGAGGCATCAGTAACACATCTGTTTCCTTGTCCTAGCCTGTCCATGTTTCATTTCTTCTGGTATTTATTCGTTTAGCTGGGATTTAGTATTCAGAGCTGTATGCACAGATATAGAGCTCTGTTTGCAAGGAGTCTCTGGTGTGATGACATTCAGTGTTGCCACACCTAACTTCCAGGCAAGTACTCCCAGAAATTTTTGGGAAGGGAAAACTGTTTACCTGAGGAACAAGAACTCTCTCTGGCTAGGTATTTGACTGAGCTTGTAGCGTAACTCATAAGCATTAGGTCTTTTCTAGATAGAAATTACTAATGTGCTATAGATTTAAAAGTTTGAAATTAAAGACATTTTGCAAAAACTACAAACATTTTAACTTATGTATGCTCTAGAAAACGATCCAAAAATGATGCAACTGAGAGAGATTATGGAAGAGACTAAGCTGGTTCCATTGCAATTAGGTCAGTTCCTCATACAGTGGTAGCTCTTTGGCACAAGTGATGGAAACACAAAAAGATTCATGAGATAGGAAAAAAGGTCTAAATTCTTAGCAGTGAAAACTTTTTTTGAGTATTCTCTTAAGCCTGGTGTAGAATTAGTCCATATTGAGATTAGCGGTAAACTTCTGGATTGTTAGAAAAATAAAATTTTCCATGGGTTTATTTGGAAAAAAAAAAATCCTAGTTTTGTAAATATCAAGGGTAATGAATTCGAAAATGGTTAGTAGATTGATTATGTTTTTAAGCCAAATTTAGGGAAAGGGAAATGAGGAAGGCATTTTATTCTCTTGTGTAAGAGCTATATTGACAAATAAGCTTTTTTTTTTTTTAAACAAAATTCCGACTTAGAGAAAATAATCTTGTAGATTAAAAAATACTGCTATATATATATTTAAAAAGCCTCAAATGTTACAAATGCTGTGCTAGCTCTGTGCCTGTATCTTCAAGAAATTACCACACTAGTGTCTTCTCATATAAAAGTTCTTAAGTTGTAAATCAAGCTGTAACATTTGATTACCATAACTATTTATTTTGGTATAACTAAATGTTCCTTTTTCATGTATAGTTTTACTTTAATATTTGAATCTTTACCTGAACTTGCTATTGATGTCTTGTTGTCATATTTATAGTTAGAAATAGCGGGCTGAGGCTGTTTATGTAAGGTGATTTAATTGCTACACCTTTGTAAGATATGTTTACTTCCATATTATAGAAGCTTGGTAGATTTAATTTACAGTTTAGGCCTTTATAAAATTGTAATCCACACATCTGAAATATTATTTTGAGGATTATTTTCTTTTAATCTATAGGTGTGAGTGTATGTATATACATACAGGGGAAAAACAGATCTGAGTTTTCCAGTGGCTTATAGCAGATAGATTAGTTTGGCTTTTTGAAAACTTCTTGTCAGCACAAATTCTTTAAATTGACTAATTCATAGATCTAATGTCATTCCTAAAATAATAAAACTCACATAATGTAAGTTGTTATTTTTGAGGTAGGAGAAGCAACTCCCCCAGTGTGTCTCCTCCATCCTCCACATTTTCTCAGATAAGTCTGTTGAAACTAAAGGGGCTGTGGAGTGTCCCATAATGGTGTGTTTGCCGATCTCTTTGTGCCTTCTGTCTCTTCCTGTCCCTTGCCAGCTCCAGGCTTCCCTTTCCTCTCTGAGAGCCCAGTTGGCAGCAGCAGTCTGCAATGCAAATAAGTACAACCCGTGTGGTTTTGGCCTCACTTTGAGTCCTGCTAATGTTGGGGCATTGTACTGGTGGTGCATTCTAGAGGAAGTTTTTAAGAATTTGGTCTCTTAAATCTTTTTGTTTTGTATGCCAAAAGGATTAAATGTGCAAGCTGGGAAACAAATCATTCCTTTCCTACTGTTTGTCTTGCATAATTTTATAGGTTTAACCTTTACACAGCAAAGCATGGCAAGAAATGCTTCTTGATAGAATTGTGGTTGCTGTTTCTATTAATGAATAAACTCTTTATTCTTTTTTTTTTTAATTTAAAAGAAATGGCTGCAAACAAATGACCTTCAGAAAGAAGTATACCAGCACCTGGCCAATTATGTACCAAAAATTTACTGCAGAGGTCCTAACCCTGCCCCACAAAGAGAAGACCTGCTGGCACAGCAAGTTTTGCTGGGACCAATGGAGTGGTATCTTTGTGGTGAAGATCCTGCGTTTGGTTTTCCAAAGCTTGAGCAAGCAAACAAACCTTCCCATCTCTGTGGCCGTGTCTTTAAAGTGGGAGAACCTACGTACTCTTGCAGGTAGACTCAGCATTTCCAATTTGTGAGCAAGTTCAGATGAAAATACACTGTCCTAAAAAAAAGTTAATAGCACAAATTTATTTTTATACCCTGCAATGCTTCATGGAGGATGGGATTAAAGGAAAGTTAAAACATGACAGATTTGTAAATAGAAAGATACTAGTTGGCATATTGTAGAGTGTTTTCTATATAAAAGAAATGCAAGATGAAGAAAGTATCTGGGTGAACTGTCAATGTGATTACAGGGTGTTAATCAGAAATAAGTGGGTAGGTGCTTCTGCATATAAATTAAGGTGTTTAATATTAGCTATTAGTGTTGATCCTGTGATTTGTATCTCTTTCCTTGTCCTGTTAAACTAATACACTGGATGCTAAAACATATGTATCAGCTTCTTATTCCTGTCTTGTCCCTTTCCCTAGCTCTCCCGTTTTACTCAAAAGCATACACAGTTTGAAGAGTACAGTATGTTACTAATCAATTGCATGTATTTTAAAGATCTTATTTTTAAGCCAGTATATTACTATGTACAATAATCTTTTCTTCCTTTTTTGAACCTTCTGAAGTTTGATGCATTTAGTTTGTACCCTCTCTAGCACAGACTTTTCTTGTTGTGTGCACTTTGTTATGCTTCTGGAGTCTTGAACTCCAGCCGTAATAATAATTTTTGCTTCTGATAGTGAGTTTTTTTTTTTTTTTAAGAGAACTGTGAGGCCTGAGTGTGGGTGGGACCTCTGTCTTATTTTGAGGGTTTATTTTCCTACTTTCAGTGTTTTTGCTGGATTCCATTCCCTTCATTTAGAAGGGGGGAATACCTGTAGAAAAATTTTACTCTAGTGTGCTCCCTTTTTTAGAAACTTGATAGCAGGTGTTATTGACTGAAGCTCTAGATGAGAATGGATGTAAGATACTTAGCAAGTTGCCTCTTCTATTCAAGAGACTGCCTCTTTAGAGGTTGCTTCTTTCTATTCTATTAGTCTATTCAACTTTCAGACTACTGGAGTCAGTTGCCTTACAGAAGCTCATGTTTTTTCAATATTTCTTGGGGAGGCATCTAAATGTAATGCATAATTTCCACTGATTCTTTCTGCCCCTTTTGCTACTTCTCTCTAACTTCAGGGGTGCTTATAGACAGGACCTTCTTATGCTGCCTGGCTGAGGAAATCTTTTCCTCTCTTCATAGAGTGTATAGAGCTAAACTTAGAAGTGAAGGATTGATGTAATCCGTTGCATGCAGGTTTTTTTTTTTTTTCCGAATATTCAATGAAAATACATATTCTGTTTAGTTAAAACTTGGCAGTACTTGTACTCTGTTCTTAAGAGAAATTTGCTTGAGCTTATTGAGTTAATTTATCTGTACGTTTTCTGTAATTCAACTATTTCTTTGCTTATATCCCTCTCTCACAATGTGTTACCCAAGCAATCTTTTGTAGCCTCCCCAATAATGAGAACAGAATTTTTTCTTCATTTCCAGACTCCTTTCTCTGTGCAAACTGTCAATTTCATCTTCCAGAATAATATATACATTTGTCAGAAAACTCACATTGGGGATACTTGAAAATTACCTGTTGTAAAATATGAAATAAAGGTGAAAACATTTGTTTTAATATGTTTTTTCTTCCTGTTTTCAGAGACTGTGCAGTTGACCCAACTTGTGTGTTATGCATGGAGTGCTTTCTTGGAAGTATTCATAAAGAACATCGATACAGGGTTAGTGATGTGATTTAAATCTACAATATAGTCGCTAGTTAGTTTATATTTATATAAAATTCATTGCTTATAATTTAAGATTGTACAAATAGCTTCTACTATTTTAAAAGATACAGAATAATGTTGAAGAAACTGCTTTTTAAAAAATTCCTTTACATCGTTATTATCTTTGTATAATAGTGAGGTTTTTTTGTAAATATGAGAGAGAAGTTCATGTAAACTACACCTTTAGATAATTGTTTTATAGTTTGTACTACTGGCAATAGTATAGATTATCTGTAGTATAGACAAAAATGCAAGGAGCTTGCTGTTTAAGTTAGGAAGATAAGTAGAAAAAATCAGTACAGGCTTTCCATAAATCTGTGGGCTTTTTTTGGTATTTTTGTTTGACAATATTTTATTGTCTTGTTGTAAGTATAAAACACAACATAATTACAGTAAATGTTAGGATTAAAAAAAAAAAAAAGCCTTAAAGAAACGCTGTGCAGCCCCCTCTCTCTTCCCTGAATTCCCTGCCATAATTGACTGTTACCTCTTGGAGGTTTTTAGTTTGCATGTTTAGTGAATTAACAAGACTAGCTGTCATTCAAAAGTATGGCAAAATGTTCTCTAATGCTCATCTAGGTTTGTTGATTGATAGTAAGATGATATGTACCTGTTTGCCAAAAACAGGTGGAAAAAAAACCCCCACCTTTCTATGAATTACTTAATAGTTGTTATTCAGAATACTATTACATTTATTGCTTTCAGGTGTTCTTAGCTTTAAAATCCAATTTTATTGAAACAATGTAAATATCATTGCCTATATTACTTTTTTTCTGTGATTACTAAAACTGATAATGTGGAAAACTTGCAAGTTCTGTCTGTTAACTCCTGTTCTTACAAACAATGCATCTTTTTCTCATTATACAACACTGTTCCATGAAATGATTCGTCTTTGTAATAATTTAGAACATGAGAATCTGATATAGAAAAGATGTTTAGGTCAGGTGTTAAATTGTGATTTTGCTTTTATAGTTTAAATGTGGCTACTCTTAGGTTAACACACACATTTAGGTATATTCACATAACTGGTTTGTTTTTAAATAACTATAGATGACAACGTCAGGTGGAGGAGGGTTCTGTGACTGTGGTGATACAGAAGCTTGGAAAGAAGGTCCTTATTGTAAAAAGCATGAAATCAACACTTCAGAGACTGCGGAAGAAGAGGTAATAACCATAGAGATATCATGTCTCAAGTACATTTTTGAAAAAGAGTGTGTGGAGGAGGGTCAGATGAGGTGGGTTTTTTTATTATTTTTATTTTATTTTTATTGGTGGCTCTGGATACCTGAAGTACATTTTAAATAAAAAGAGAGAGAGAGAGAAATGGCAGTAGCAATTATGTTGCAGCAAGGAGAGAAGTGTGACCTTTATTAGTGGGGGCTATAGCTCTCAGGTGGAGGCCGTTCTGGAAGGTGCAAAATCAGCATAAGGGAATGTGTGCTCCCCATGTGAAAGGGTAACAATCATCTGTGGAGAAGACTGAAACACAGGCTCATGATTATGAAATATTTGCTTGCATTTATGTATTGCAGTATCTTGCAACTTCCATCATAAATCGTTATCCCACCAAGGCAAGGTCAGATAGATAGGATTCCTGCCCCTAAGTTTTGTGCTAAATATAAAACAATGCGATATTTTCTTCTACCCTGCTGTATAATAATATTGGTAACTGGAATAAAAGATACAGTGGTTTCAAACTATGTTTTTGAAGGCATGAACAAAACAGGTTTAGATACAAATGAGCCTTGAAAGCAAAATCTCTTAGAATGTGTGCAGAAGTGGGAACCATGGAAGTGAAAATGTGAAGGTGTTTGAGAAGTTGAGTGATCAGAGGAAGGTCAATGTTTGGATATGCAATGCTGGATTCTGTCCTTAATGTTTGTCTGAACTAGGGGAAAAAAGTTTGATCATTGATCCTATTCTGACCTTTCAAATGTGAAGTTATTCAAAGAAAGACATCACTGAAGATGCTGATATCCTCTTTAACAAAAGGAGGTGTAGATTTGAGAAAACTTTCATCTAGAGCCATTTCATTTCTCAACTGCTATGTATTTTTCAGGATCCCCTTGTGCACTTATCAGAAGATATGGTAGCAAGAGCTTATAATATTTTTGCTATTACACTTAAATATGCAGTTGATATACTAACATGGGAAAAAGAAAATGAATTGCCTGGTCTAGAGATGACGTAAGTATAATATTTGTATTCTGCCTTTGCAAGGCTTGTAGGCATTTACAATAGAAGTATAAATTCCTATTTTAAGCGTATTTTCTCTTTCCTAATATTTCATTGGAAGTATACTGTAGACAAGTCTAAACATTTCTGATCTGTTTTTCCATGATCTTGTGTCTTTACAATCCCTTTCTCTTTGTAGTGGTGAAACTGTGTCTCTGTGATACCTTCCTTTTCTTAATATTCTAAGAGAAATGTTAATAAAATGCAGTAGCCCAAAACAAGTGAAAGGTCAATTTCTTAAGACCTGTCAAAATTACTGAAATTATGATGGTCAAAATATCTTACACTTTAGTGATCCGATTATTAGATAGAAGGTTGAGGTGTATTGTAGCAGCGCAGTTAATATGGGTGCACTTGTGATGTTCTGCTAGTAACTTTGATGTGTGAACAACAACACTATGTAAATAATGAGACTCAAAAGATTGCATTGAAAATAGCATTGAAATCTGTTTAAATTTAAACAGTGGTTTTGAGTCTCTTTAAGATTTCCAAGTTTTTTTTTTCTTTTTTTTTTTTTTTTTAATTGTTTAATAGAGATCTTTCTGTAGGATTGGGGAAGCAAATGTAAATCAGTAGAAGGTCTCAGGGGTTATGGGAAACATTGAATATGCTGCAAGGAAATCTGTTTCCTGTAGTAGGAAACAACATATTCAGAATTGACAAATGTTCTAGAGTAATGCTTGTACTAAACTATTGGACTATGGCCATGAGGTTTTTGCTTATTTTGGATTTAATTTTGTTTTAAAGTGAGAAGAGTGACACGTACTACTGCATGCTTTTTAATGATGAAGTCCATACCTATGAACAAGTTATATATACTCTTCAAAAAGCTGTCAACTGCACACAGAAAGAAGCTATTGGCTTTGCAACAACCGTAGATAGAGATGTAAGTAAATACCATGCTAGAACCTTTAATTATGCTTAAACTTAATGTTTATTTTATGACTGTACTTACTGTAGTCTGTTTTCTCAAGGAGTGTGGTTTATGAAAGTATGCCCTGCGTATCAGGCCGCCCTAAAATCCCATAGCTCATCAGCCCATTCAGACCAGAGTTAATACAGGGTGTGTGTTTGAGTGCAGTTGTACTCTGTGTCAGTGCAGCTGTGCTTCAGGGAGGGTAGGTGATAAGGTGTCTCCCCCACCTCCTTTTTTCAGTCAGGGACAGGCAGCAACTTTAGCTCATCCCTTACTATACACCTGAGAGTTTAAACTGGAAGAGAGCCTGCATGAGAGCTTCTCAGGCAGTAATACCAGACAACTGTAAAGGGCAAAATCCATAATCAGCTGCTTTCATTCCAGTGCTTGTGGAACTTGTTGTGTATGTGGTTTCTAACCTAGCTTTCTACCTGCCACCCTGGCCCTGCAGTAATTCTTTGGAGGTGGCAGGAAGAGGTAAAGCATTTCTTACAGCATTTAAAAAGAACACTGAGTGCAAAACTGCTATGTACTCAGTATAGTTTTAACTAGTATATTAGTTGAAAAAAAAAAAAAACTGTCTTCTGGCTTGTGTGTATTTTTGAGACTTCTTCTGGGCAACTTTGAAAGCCCACCTACTTTTTTTTTTATTTATGCATGAGCCTATAAGCAGCTGCTCTGAAACTGAAGGTCCTTTAAGGTCTTGTTAGCTTGTGGTTAATATTTTTGGAGAAGATTTTCCAAAATGGAATGAGACCATCATTTTGTAATTTTAAGAGTTAAACATGAAGGAAGCAAAAGGAAAATGAAATAAAAGTGCTTTATGTTACTTAGCACTACATTATATTTTTGTGTACACTCACTAATTTATTTCTGTGATATTAGTAAATATTTAATAACTTTTCCTGTTGTTTCGTCATTGTGTGCTAGTGGGATCTGATGCTCTGCATCGTAGGTGACACATTGGAGACAGAGATACTTCTTTACAATTGATCCCTCTACTACCTCGAACTTTATTGAAAATAAATGAAAAGATAATCCCTGAAATTATATTTTGGTGTCAGACCAGAGCTAAAGTTTAAGTAAGCTAGTCTGTCTATAGTACTGCATAAACAACTATCTATACTTCAGCATATGTATTGGCAGTATAGAAAGACTCACAGAGTGTGGAAACCTTCCAATTTTGAAACAAACTAGGTATTTATGTCAGATAAGAAGGCCACTTAGCTGTAGTGTCATCTTTTAAAAAGATACTGTCATGTATGAAATGAAGTGTAGAGGTTGCTTTTTGAAAAGCCAGGTTCATAGCTATATACAATACTTCTGAAAATGCAAGTGGCATAGAAGCAATATGAGCTTGCATCTGAAACTTATACCTTATATTTTATGATAGTGTAAAACATAGTATTTGAACTGCTTATTATGAAGTTGGTGGTAATATTACTACTTTATAAATTTAAAGGGACGCAGATCTGTTCGGTATGGAGACTTTCAGTACTGTGATCAAGCAAAATCTGTAATAGTGGTAAGTAATACTTGTCTCTTAAGAAAAAAGGTTTTACAACTTTTTCTTAAATTTTGTTAGTCTTGACTCTTCATAATAATAAAAATGCTGGGAGTTAAAATGATTTACAATAGCTCCTAGGCATTTTTTTCTGTTTTTACATTTGTTGTCAATTTAATAAAATAATACTTCATATTTACAAATATTCGTACGAAAACAGAGATGTATGGTGTTTCATATAGTTTTTTTTTTTTAAACAGCATTTAACCAAAAAAAGTTAAATCAGGGTTGAGATTATAACATTGCTTCTCTAAACCTTTGCCAGTGAAATCCTGATAAATGCTTTAAAAATATATAGCTTGCCATATCTCATTAATTTAAGAGTCTCAGACTTCAAGCAGGAGCTTCAAATGTGAGCTTCTGTGACTGCATGTCAGTTCAGATCAATGAAATTAAACAGTTTTCTTTTTCCCCTGTAAGATAAAATTGTTTGCCTTTTTATGACAGCCACAAGCATTGAGATGCTGGTAGAATTCAAGTGTGAAACTTATTTTTTTTTTTATTTTCATTATCTATATTTGTAATACTTACCTATTACAGAATTCTTCCGTTTCAATTTTGTTCCATTCTGTTTCATTCTATTCTTTCATGTTTTAACATTTTATTTTTGGAAACACCCCATGGATGAGCAGTTTTCCCTTGTTGGACTGCTGTGTCACTTGCATATCGCATTGTGGGGAACAAATGTGCATGGTTCTGTTAAGCTGGGCATGAGACTGCTTATTAGTAACACAGAGCAGATCTATGTGTACGTTGATAAGAGGATGAGGGTGGGAAATGGTTTGGCCTAAGTATTGACTAATCATGTACTTCAAAGAATTGATAGGGTAAACAGAATTAAAACCTTTTTTGGTTTTGTTTTGCCCTCAGTAGTGATGTCTGTAACTAGAATGAATGTGTGTAAATATTATAAAATATTTAGATTAATCACAGGAATGCTGTATTTCTATGCAGTAATGTGTGCTAGCCCTCGCTCATGTAAACATTAACACTTTTTTCTTTTTAAGAGAAATACCAGTCGTCAGACAAAGCCACTGAAGGTTCAAGTTATGCATTCGTCTATTGTTGCTCACCAGAGCTTTGGTCTGAAGCTCCTAACTTGGCTTGGCAGTATTATTGGATATTCAGGTAGGCAAACTTGAACTTCGTGAAGATAAGCTAGAGAATGTGTGCGAGGCAAGCTGACTTGAAGCAGTGTCTGAAGTACATACTTCAGATATGTAATATGCATAAAGCTAAGCTATTAATATCTTGTCAGACTTCATTCTGTTTTCTGCTTATGGAGTCCTGCTCAGTTCTTGTGGAAAGTGCTCCTGCTTTCTGTGCTGCATTGCTGCTTTCTGCTTAGGTGATGTTGAGCAGAATCTGTTTGAGAATTGCTGTCAAATGCTGTATGCCAGCAAGATAGTTCTCAGCCCTTAGTCCTTTTTAAATGAAGGCAGTAAGCTAAAAATAACTAGTCTGCGTAGATGAAAAAAAAATATTCAGAAGTTAGTTGAAGAATGATGTTGACAGTGAATGTTTCAGATTTGCTGCAGCGTTAAGTGGAACAGCAGAGAAAACCCAAGGACGTTATGGCTTTTGGAAAAATATAAACCCAAGGACGTTATGACTTTTGGAAAAATATAAAGCTAATGAGGTGTTAATTGATATTTATAAAGAGGCTTCTTCGAAGGAATCAAAATGTGCATTTAGGCTACATGGCTACGTGTTAGTTTCGGTTTGCTTCCTCCTTTGTTGTTAAGAGTTAAAAAGTTGCAAAGGCACAGAGCTTGAGGGGAAACAAAAGGAAAATGTATCAAACGCTTGCCAATATGTAGAAGTGCAGATACAGTCCCAATGCCCTTAATGTTGTTCATGCATCTGTAAGTGTTGCCAAGAATTATCAGTGGAGCAGTCTCACAGTAACATTGTATATGCATCCTCCTGTGAAGGTACAGTGTTTGTTCAGAGTTTATTGTATATCAGACTAGTAGTCGAAGAACTAGCTAGGGTGTCAGGTGCAGGGGCTCTGAATCAGATTATTTGTGAAAGATAAGTAGCTCATATTGGTGTAAGTTAAATTTTTTGAGAAGTATAAAAATTATAGTTTGTTCAAGCAGTTGTTGCTGTATATAAATTTAATATATGTGAGCATAAAGGAGAGACATGAGGATACTTCGTTTCTGAGGTAAGTTTTCCTTTTGATGTGCCTTTTAGTCAGGCACTGTCTTTCTAATTTTCTTTGAGCACAGTTTTGTGCCAAGTCATTTGTGTCATTGTTTCTTTTGAAGTTCAGGATTTTGTACACACATAGGCGAATGAGTTTTGAGTGAAGTGATTGTTTTAGGAGGCTTCCTCCTAGTCATCCAACTTTCTATTAATAACATGTTTAGCTATGTATTAGAGAGGAATACTTTCTTCTGTGTGAGTGGAAGCTGTTTTTACATGTGTGTGATGAACAGGTAGCAGAGCTTTCCCTTTTCAAGCGTTTGAAACTTCTCAGAGTTGATAGCGCATGATTTTCATGGGGTGCTTTGACTTCTTTGCAATGGCACAGATGACAAAGTGCGCTGTGTAGCAATTCTCACATTTGAAATGTTTGCTAAACGGCCCTGTCTAGCCTTTATATAGCATCCTTATTCCCTAAGGTGACTCATTATTTTATTTTTTTAACGTGAGCCATATATGCAGTGTAAAACTCAACTATTTTCAAAATATCCAAAAAGTATCACGAAGCTATGTAATACTTAGAAATTTTGGTGGGACTTGGGAGTATGTAGGTGTTTTGGATAAAAAGAGCTATCTGGTTGCCAAAATAGAGGTTAAAGAGCTAGTGTTGAACATCAGTTTTGGTCAATGTCTTTCAATTACAGTAAAGTTACTCATAAGAAACAGAGTGTACTTATGAAATTCCAGATAGCAGGTATCTGCAGATTAGGAATCTCCTGACTTAAAACCAACAACCACACCCCCTCTCATTCCTAATAAGGAAAGTCCCTTATCTTGTATGCGTTTTTTGATGATTTCCGCTCCCTGACCTGGTTTATTGCTTATTAGTATGGTGCTTCTGCTGCTGCTCTTATGAGGTGTGCTTCAAAAATGAGAAGAAAAAAAAAAAAAAAGTTGTTGAACTATAATGTTCACAGATGTGCATATTGTGTACTATGAAAACTTGCGGTATACTGAAATAATGTACTTTTTTTTTTAAAGATTAACTTCAAATTTGTTTAACTATTTCTTTTTGTTAAGATGGCCTTCGTCGAATATTGTGTCAGGTTGGCTTGCAGGAAGGACCAGATGGTGAGAATTCTTCTCTTGTGGATAAGCTGATGCTGAGTGATTCTAAACTGTGGAAAGGTAAGTTTGCTCCAAGTTCAGGAAAATACTGAGTGATATTATGCATGCTATTTTCCATTTGCTGCATCTGTTAATGTTTGATCATTTTTGCTGTGGTACATTGCAGATGAAATTGCTCGTATAATTATAATTTGTCCTTTCATCATGAATTTCAAAATATATTGAGGAAAAAAACATAAGGATGCCTTTTGGAGCTTTTCTGTATTTCCTAACACGAATTTTTGACCTAATTTGATATGCAGATGAAAATGCCAGTGAACAGCAGAGTGAATTTGTTTTACAAGTTCTCGGTATCTAGATCATGTCTCATCGCTCTTGTACAAGTGCCCTTTCTCGCATGCACGCATGCATGCCTTTGCTCTCTCTTTCTTGTGCTCTCTTGCCATGGGGCTCATTCTTTTACACTCTTTTTCAAGCACTTTGATGTGCTCTTGCTCGCTCCTGCATGTTCTCTCTTTGCTTTAAGTGCTCTTCTTCATCTTTTACTACTAGCTGCCAGAAATCAAAGCAGCTTTCTGCTCTGAAATGCAGACTTCATTCATGCAGTAAGAATTCACATTTGTAATTTGTGAGTGTTTCCATGATGTTCTGACAAAGCAGTTCATAATATTTCATTTTTACTGATAGGTGCTAGAAATGTTTATCATCAGTTATTTATGAGCAGTCTGCTTATGGATTTGAAATACAAGAAACTTTTTGCAATCCGCTTTGCAAGAGTAAGTATTTTTCTTAAAAAGACATCGAATGCTTAAATGGTTCAGCCAAGAGAGTTTAGCTAGGATGCAGAGCTTCAAGGGAGCTGCTGTTCAGAACTTTTTCTGGGAGTGGGGGTGTGATAAATTGAAATTAAATGCTGGCTGCTTTATTTCTATTAAAACCTTTGTTATCCCAGCCTTTCACCTCTCAGGAAGAACATGAGCTTTTCAAGTTCCCCAGAATTAAGGCTGGTGAAATGGTTTTTTTTTTTTTTTTGTTTTCATAGCCAGTGTAGGCTGTCACTTCTTGAGAGCTAATCATTCCACACTGTTGAGGTGCAAGCTGTCCCAGCACTGCTTGGAAATAGTGTTTGAAATGCAGTAATGCTGATTAGTATTTCTGCAGTAACTAGTATTGAAATGCTTTGTCAGCACTGCAGAACTGTATTCACTGCTAAAAATAACTTGTGCCGTAAAAGCTAGTATTTTAGTTGCTACTTAGGAAAATCAGAGTGAGTAGATCCCATGCCTAAGCTGGACAGATGTCAAGTTCTTTGTATGACATATTTCAGTAATAATGAGAGTTACTTGTCCCTGTATCGCAACATTAGTTTCCCAGAGCACACATTTAAATAAAGAAATCAGGTCAGTGTGGATTAGAGGTGAATTTCCCCTTGTTGTTTAGAATTACCGGCAGTTGCAGAGAGATTATATGGAGGATGATCACGAACGGGCAGTATCGGTGGCTGCTCTGTCTGTCCAACTCTTCACTGTACCTACTCTGGTGAGTAGTACCTGTCTTTCTTTTAAAAACTGATAGTTGGCACTCCTTGCCTTTTTTTGCCTCCTTCTTAATAGAACTATGAGCGATTGCAGAGTGATTTTATGAAAGATGACCACGACAGAGAGTTCTCAATTGCTGACCTCTCGATACAGATATTCACAGTGCCTTCTCTTGTAAGTACTGAAAGACCAAATCAAAAAAGGAAATCTTTTTTTGTTGAAAGCCATGTGCGGCTGTTGAACCCAGAGAGCATTCTCTAACGTTATTGCAGTGGAAATGCAGGACATTGCAGTAGTCAAACTGTTCACAGATACTGCTGTGGATTTACAAGGTTAAGTATGTGAGTGTCATGAAATTTTGAATCTGACTTCCTAGAGCAGTTTGAGATTTTATTTTTAAGATATTAAACGTTTATGCATGGTCACACACAATTTCTGTTCATGCTAGGTCACTGTTATGATTTGTAGAAATAAGACTGTGTAACTTAACATGCTACAGTTTCAGAAATAAGCCTGTGTTACTTACATGCCACAGTTTCGGAGCATACCATCCTGGTGCGGTGAACTGTGGGCATGAGGTTTGTTTTCATGGTATTACTTCCTGTGGTACTTCCAGACTCAGACCAACCTCCTTCCATGCTTCTGTTTAATTTTTGTTTCAGGACTTCAGGCTATGTTCCCAGTTCGTGAGGTCTGCTGGTCTTTCACCAGCTTATACTTGCTTGGGAAAGCCCTTTTTTTCTTTCAACCTCCAAATAAGTCTGTGTTATCTAGCAATACTAACTACACAATCGATTTTTTTTCAGAGGTGGAGATTTTGGAAGTGAAAATTCTATTTTTGTAGTGAGAAATGTTTCAAAATGAGTGCCTTTGAATCTTCCCAATACTGAAATCTATAATTCACTAATAACATGGCAATTATGATACTGAGCAAAGTGCTTTTTTCTAGATGGTGCTGTTTTCTAGATTTGCTTTATTACACATGTCTAGCAGATGTGTAATAATACAGATAACCTGGGTATTTTTCAGGACTTATGTGATGATTGTAGCATTTGTATAGGAGCAGTTTTCTTCCCTTTTTACTGGACTCTTGAAATTATTTAAAACTTTCTGCCCCATAGCATTTTCAACATTTTAAAAATTATTTACATGATTTAAGAGTTAGTTGTCAAGCAGCTGAGGATTGGCTTTGGGGCAGTTGTCTTGGTGGTGATGGTGTTTTGTTCTCTTTTTATGTTAACCATTAGATGCCTCCTCCTCGTCTTTCCCTGTATCCTGCCCTACCCTGAGCATTTCAGAACCTCAGTCTGGAGTGTCGTTAGCAAGTGCAGAATCCAGAAGCTGCAGTCAACAACCGCAGTATCATTGTGCTAGACTAAGGTGGCCAGTCTTGTATTTACCAGTCACATAATAAAATCTTCATGGGACCTGAGAGGCGCAACACTCATCCCATTTTCCTTGGAGAGCCAACAGAAGGGAGGATTTCTGGAAGCACTCCTATGTAGGAGATGACAGCAGTTTCCTGAGGGCACCCTGTTCTCCTACAGGGTTGGGTTGGTTTAGACAGGGCATGGGAGACAGTCCTGCAATGTCAGCCTCTGCGGTGCCTGCTGGCCCATTTCCTGCAGCATGTGGACATATGTTGTAGCCCTTGATAGGAATCACAGGGCATCTTGCATAATTTTCTTGTGGAAATCCAACTGTTCAGTTTCTTAGGAATGCAGGAGGCTTGGGCTTTTCACTTTTGTGCTTGATAGTTGACAAACAGAAAACAGAAGAGCTGTCCCTGTTGTAAAGAGCTCATACTTAAATTATTAAGAGGCAACAGTTACGTAAAGGAAGGTACAAGTTAACAGTAATATAGTAGGTTAGCAACAGCCTAACAATAGCTGAACTTCTGTAGAATTTTTCTTTGTCAAAATAGTTACGAAAGAGATCTTGAATTATGGTGATTTTTGGTTAGATTTTCCTCAGTGAATGTTTGCAAGCTTGGCTTTTAATAATTAAAACAGAGGATCATACCGACATTACAACTGTTTTGGATAAAATATCATGTATGAAACTTATTCTTGTTACTAGTATGTTTGAATTACAGCAGATTTCAATCTACTTTGGCATAGGCTCGAATGTTAATAACGGAAGAAAATCTCATGACCACTATCATCAAAACCTTTATGGACCACTTAAGGCACCGTGACATCCAAGGCAGATTTCAATTTGAACGATACACTGCTCTACAGGCTTTCAAATTCAGACGTGTTCAGAGCCTTATTTTGGATCTAAAGTAAGTATGTTAATTATGTGCTAATTTGATAAATTAAAAAAAAAAACACAAAAAAACTAACATTTGTATTTGTTTCTAATATACTCAGGTATGTGTTGATAAGTAAGCCAACTGAGTGGTCAGATGACTTGAGACACAAGTTTCTAGAGGGTTTTGATGCCTTCTTAGAATTACTGAAATGTATGCAGGTATGTAAATCTATGAAGTACAAAATACACAGAACATCTTTTCTTATAACAAGAGGCTAGATTTTCGTGATTTAGAAATTGATGAAATTTAATGTAACTTCTATTTTATGATGACTTGAATTCAGTATAATTGTTGAAGTCGTGTCATGCTTGCCTGAAAAATAAAATATCTCGCCTAACTTGTTCAGTTTGTTGCTGTGGAAGGGAATAAAAAGAAAAATCAGTTCAAATGGAAACATGTCAGATTTGCCACATGTCCAGGAATAAAAGATATATTTAATTGTTTAAGGAAAATCTTGTCCATCTTAACATTCTTTCTTCATGAGTGCTTAAGATACTACTGAAGTGTCAGCAGAGTTGCAGTTCATATTAAGGAATACAGTCTCCTGACATATAAGTAGGCATCTTTAGTGTGGTGTTTTTTCAGCCTTTATTGTACCACGTTATATTAAGAATTGCATATTTTAAAAGTATTGGAACTTTTACTCGGTAGAATATATTTCTCAATACCTATCTTTTGTTAGTCTATTTAAGATAACTGCAGTATATTCAAAAGCAGCAACTATCAGAACACACCGTATTTATGTTATCGGGCCCAGATCTGATTAGGCACATTAGTACTTAGTCTTTAGTTAGTACTTACCTGGCACATTAGTACTCAGTCTTTAGTTAGTACTTACCTGCATTAGGCATGTTAGTACTTGGTATTTAGTACTTAACTGCATGTCTGTGGAAAATACATTTTTGAAAAGTGAAATGTCTTTTCACGTTGATGCTTATACGTAGAAGTCTTCGTAAAAGGAAATGATCATTCATCATGGCAATTTTCTCTCCAATGTTGAAAGTAGTAATAAATCAATTTTAGATCTGAAACTTTTCTTGCCCCAGGGGTCCTACCTGCTCAACTTCCCATTTAATTTCTTTGTTATTTTAGATCTATTTGGTTCCTTTTAGAAAATGCTCAAATTTCTTTTTCATATTGTAGCAATGTATATAAATAAGAATAGGTAGCCACTGTCCTGTATTTTTTGTGTTGTCAGGATCTTTCACTGGTATGTTATTGAAATGCATAATTCTTTTGGTTCCAGGGCATGGATCCAATAACTCGTCAAGTTGGACAGCATATTGAAATGGAACCAGAATGGGAAGCAGCATTTACACTGCAGATGAAGTTAACACTTGTTATTTCAATGATGCAGGACTGGTGTGCTTTGGATGTAAGTTTCTTCTGGGTTATCTTTCCCTTGTTGATACGCGAAAAAAGATGAAAGTTAATAATATATGTGGAAACTTAATAATGTATGTTAATAATGGAATAAAACACGTAACTGTACCACCAGCCAAAATCTTTCCTTGTAAGCCAGTGTAATTTTCTTTTTTTTTGGGGGGGAGGGGGGCCGGTGGGCGGTGTAAGTCCTTTGCAGAAATACTGCTGAAAGCTCTGTCAAACATCCTGGTGTTGTGGTTGTCTGTCTAAGCACTATTAGATTATAATTACTGCAGAAGGTAGGGAGTAGAAGACTTGGCCCTGGACCTACCTATGCTGCCTGGTTGTAAATTGTGTTTCTATACCATAAATACTTCAAACTTTGACCTGCAGAACTTCAGCACATTAAAATATTGCCATGGAACAAGTGACCCTAGAATGTCTGGACATTCAAATTGGCCTTAATCTGTCCCTTTTTGTCAGCTTGTATGTTTTGTTGACACAACATGATCATTGCTCGGAAGGTTCTATGGTACCAGTTAAACGTACTAGTGAGCCTTTCTTTAATCAGATGTACCTAGAGAAGTTTCAGTATCTGTGTCCTTCTTAATGATTCAGCTTATGTTGGAGTCCTTGTCTTAATCTCGTAGGACTGTTAATAAAGGTAAAATTCAAAATACTGTTATCAAAACTATCAGATATTGCATGTATAATGGCTATGTTATTTTTGCAGAGCTCCGTTTTCTTCATAATCTGCATAAACCACAATCTTTCTTGTAGGAAAAAGTATTAATTGAAGCTTACAAGAAATGCCTGACTGTGTTGATGCAGTGTCACAGTGGCTTTACTGATGGCGAACAACCTATTGTTCTCAGTATGTGCGGACACTCAGTTGAGACCATCAGATATTGTGTTTCTCAGGAAAAAGTTAGCATTCATCTACCAGTTTCCCGTTTACTTGCAGGTATGAACTAGCTTACAGTGTTTCGTTTAAAGTATCTCAGAATAACATTGTATAAACGTGCTTTGAACTTAGGTGGATGTAAGGAACCACACACCGGTTGTGGACAGCCAGAACAGAGTATACTTGAACCATATTCTAGCTGTTGGACAGCCTTGAGGCAAAATGCTCCTAAGCCATGGAGAAGGTGTTGCAGTTTCAGGCCTGGGGGAAGTTCTCATGGCTCTGCAATTCCCAGTGGGGGATGCTGCGGGCAGTTGCTGTTGCCTTGGGATCATGTGCCTGATTCAAAAAGAGTCAAACAAAATAGAGTCTGTAGTTAACAGATTCCTTTGAAATACGGTTAACAGTAAGACTGAATAAACTAATTGACATTCTGGTTATAGAGCAGGTCTATCAAACATCTGCTGATAACAAAAAAAGTGTCACTAGAAAATAAGGCATATATTAAAAATCTTTTTCCTTGTATTGTGGCTAACTTGTCCAACAGCTGTGTTCAAAAAGATTGAATTTTCATTCAAATGGAAGCAAAGTCACCTGACAGTAAAATAAGCTTGCAGGTTTTCTTGAATTAAATTGGGGAGGGGGGAGAGGGAAATTGTCCTATTGAACTTACATAAAATATTGGATGCTATGTAATGGCTCTGTTTTGTGTTCATATAGGCTTGCATGTTTTGTTGAGTAAAACTGAAGTGGCATATAAATTTCCTGAGCTGCTCCCCCTGGTATGTAGTTAAATGTAAATTATTCATTCAGTATATCAAATTAGTAGTTGTAACATGATGAAAGTGAAATTGATGATATGAGAGTAAATGTTATTAAAAATAACAAATTATCTTTCTGCTGCCAGCTCTGTTTAGAGAAGTAATCTTGTGCATTGGGTAGAATTACCTCTTAAAGGATGACTAGGTGTTCATGGCTAGGCCTTAAGCAATCAGTATTGCCCTCTTATATTTGAGTCTTAAATAATTTAAGATTTTTATTTTGTTTCATGCATTATCTTTTTTTTTTTTTTTTTTTTTTTTTTCTCTCCCCACAGTAGAAAGTGTTTTTTAATATCTGCTGGCATGACCTACTTCTTTCTCCTTAGGCTTTGGAGATCCAAATTTTGTTCCCCAGTTATTTCTTTCTTCCTGCATGTTCCTATACTTTTCCTTTAAGGGGAGTAAGGGTGATGTTAAAAAGAGTAAAATGTGTAGAAAGAATAGAACAGAACTGACAGACAAAATTTGTTTTGAAAGATTAATCTTTAAATGAAAGAAAAATTAAAATATCAGTTACTAAATTGAAACATGAAAAGTGCTTAGGAATTAATGTAAGTCCACACAGAGGGCTGGTGTGGAGCAAGTTAAACGTCAGATTTGTTAAGAGTGATTGGCTGGATTGTTAAGCGGGCTTATCAAACCTTTGTAATTAATGACTAAAATGTTCTCCCTTCTCTGTTATTCTGACCCCATTTCCTTCAACTTTTCTCTATTTATATGAAAATACTATGTCTCTTTATTTAACGCAGAGTGAACTTAGCCCGCCTATGTTGATAGAACATCCTCTACGATGCCTAGTCCTCTGTGCTCAAGTGCATGCAGGGATGTGGAGAAGAAATGGATTCTCTCTTGTTAATCAGGTAAGTACTTAATAGCTCTATAATCACTCTTTTCTGCTAACTTTATAAATGGTGATTTTGGACCTCAAGAACTTCTCTTTCTGTATTTAAAAAAAAAAAAAAAGTTCATTTCCAAGTCCACTTGTGGAAGGGCAGTGGTAGTGGGACACTTGGATTACTTGAATGCTTAGGCTTTTAAACTGATCTTTGGTTTCTTGGTCAGCAGTTGCTTTTTTCATGCTGGTATTACTGCAATGTTCAGTGAACTTAGCCCTCTGCTCATAAAGACACTTGTAAGTATAGTGCAGTTAATGCTCCCCACCTTGTTTGCTCCGTGCTGTCCAGCAACAATGGGAAAAGTGCTGAGCCGGACTGGTATTTCTTTGGCAATGCATTTATCATCTTTCTGTAAAAATATGCCTCAAATACATAAATATGCACTTCTGAGGTAAGATGATACTACTATTGCTAAAATAATTAAAATCTTGAAGTCACATAGTAAAGAAGCACTAGGATCATGCTAGAAACAGTGTTTCTTGGCTTTTCTGTCTGTATACAGAGAGAGATCATGCTTCTGGAGACAAGCTTTTTTTGGACTTGTGTTTTTTCCCCTGCATTTGTAAAAATGAGGTCCTGAGTGTTTTAAGCACAACAGCTCTAGCATGCATTCTGTAGTGTTGGTGCCACCCACCAGGGTGGTGGTGGTAAGTGGTTTCTTAGCAAGACATTATAACAGAAATAGAGTTTAGCTCTGTGAGGTGTTAGCTTGGTTTAGTCATGAAGATATTCTTTCCCTCCCACAAGACTCCATCTTCATCAGACAGCTGCAATTCCTGTGTACTTGGCGGCTGAAATCAGTTTGTGTGAACAGCTAAAAATCTGTCACTTTTGCCTTTTAACCTAGAGAATATGTTCTTATAAAGTGATATTTTCATTCTCTTTTTGAAAGTAAAAACCATGCTATATATACTATAACACTATAACAACATCCATGTTACTGTAAACACACGTCAACGCTGAAATTTCAACATAACTTCTGATGGAGCAATAAGTACTTTCTGTGTTAACTTCCCTTGGTTTTTGGGAATCTTAAATTTAAGAGAATACCTAATCTAGAGCACAATGTCTTTTGTGGTCTAGAAAAGCCTTTTTCTTTCCATTAACTATGGAAAACTCATGTTCAGCAAGATACTGTAGCCTGTTTCCGCAGAAGATAGGAATGGGTATTTGCTCGTGGATTTGCATTTGGAGGAAGAGGGGGCAAGCTTTGCTGTCTAATTGATGTAATACTGGTGGGAAATTGCGCCCTTCCACCCACTCAAGGAAAGTAGAGTGTACTGGAGACTGCACACAGTGCTACTCAGAAACTTGGCAGCCTGTGGGTTTTTTTTTTTTTTCTTTTTTTTTCTTTTTTTTCTCTTCCTTTTTTCTAATTGCTGTTGTAACGTTATCCTGAAATGGGAAACTCCCGGAAGACTCAATCTCTGCTTACGGAAGAGCGTTTTGTGCAGTAAAGAAAGAACACTTGCAGGGTGTTTTACTCCCATGAATTTCAAACACTTGAAAATTGTACTTGAGTACAATACAAATATGTTTGTATAAAAACATAATATGAATTTTGCAGTTTTTTAATATAGCTTTTGTCACCAATACTATATGGTAAGAGAGTTTTTTTTTCCAGAAAGAAAGTTTAGAAACAATATAATATTTGTTCAATATTTAATGAATAAGTATTTTGCCTTTTTCCAGATTTATTACTATCATAATGTGAAGTGCAGAAGGGAGATGTTTGACAAGGACATCGTCATGCTTCAGGTAACCATGTGTACCAGCCAGTCTGCATTTTTAGAGTTTGTGTGCGTGTGTGTACAGCTACATCAAAACCCTTTAATGGCAAGGAAAAAAGTCAAAATTTTTGTGGCTAAACTTCTATTCTTCATTGTTGTTTGTGTGTGTTTTTTAAACATTCTTCTGAAAGTGTAAAACATCTTGTGTAATAGCTTGCTAAAATCTTAACTCTTGAGCAGCAGTATAGCTGAATTAGCCAGTTATTAATAGTTCATTTTTCAGAAATGGAAGTGAATGTGTGGCGTGTTTTAAAATCAGTATTATTCTTTCCAGGAAAGTCTTACTAATGTTCGGAGAGTTGGAACTTAGAATCTGTGAGGTGTTTTTTTTGTTTGTTTTTTTTTTTGGTTTTTTTTTTGGCTTTGTTTTGTTTTTAATCAGTACATGGTATACATTGTGTTAAACACATATTTAATATGCCCCTTAGAAGCTGGAACAGCAGGAAGAGTAGCAGAAGAAAACCAAAAACTTTTTTGTGAATTTTATTTGGGATGTAAAGAATAACTCTGAATATTTCACACTTACAAGGGCATCAACTTTGTAAAGCAAAGGACTGTGTTTACTCAAACAAATGTTGTCACTTTCATTATTGAAGCCCTATGAGGGTAAGCTTAAGTGGTTAAATATATAGGGCTAGGACACAGGAAGAAGAATGAATATAGTAAGGAATATACTGTGAATGAAATAAAAAATATACTTTAATAACACCAGGTATTATAACACCATTCATAATAACCATTCTATTTTTTCCTGTTTTAACAGACAGGTGTATCTATGATGGATCCAAATCATTTCCTGATGATAATGCTGAGTCGATTTGAACTTTATCAGATATTTAGTACTCCAGACTACGGCAAAAGATTTGGCACGGAAAATACTAACAAGGTATTATTTATATAGCCAAATATAAAATTTGTTAACTTGTTTTTGAAAGTATGTCATAATCCATTGCATTAACTTTGTGTAATTTCTTGACAAAAATATAGAAGTGGCTGTACCTTATTTTAGTTCTACAAGTTTGAAATTTGCATAAATATATTTAGATGTTTAAATGATAGATGTAAGAAACTGATGTATAATTTTAGCGTTATTCAAGAATTTTAAGGCAATTGTGATTGCATTTTATAAAATCCGAATTTTGAAGTGTAAGTGTGGAAAAAGGATAATATTGTCAAAAAATAGAGATACTACTTTCAGCTTATGGAATAATATTTATTTTTACTCCTGCTTGAATGTTTATTATATATTTTTTTTTTTATATTAAATCAGGATATTGTTCAACAAAATAACACTCTTATAGAAGAAATGCTATACCTCATTATAATGATTGTTGGTAAGTTCGGAATCAATTTCTCCTTTTCTTAATTTGTTTAATGGTGTAGAATGAGCATATTCCATCATCAGTTTCATATCCAATGCAGCCTAAACTACTTTCCCACATGGAAAGACTTGCAGAATTCAGTTCAATTTTAATTCCTTTACAGGACTGATACCTGTGCCTTAAAGTCATTCTGCTCATGGTGAAAGATGCTGGGGCCCTGAAACTAGCTTAGATTAATTCAATGATATTTGTGAACACTGTTGAGTGAACAGGTGGGATTTCCCCCGAAATATTTGTTTTCTAGTCTTTTACCGTAAGTGGCAAAAGAACAGAAAAGAAAGTAGTATTTTAAAAATCTTAACAAAGCTACTGTTATGTTTTGCTCACAGGAGAGCGATTCAGCCCAGGAATAGGGCAGGTAAATGCAACAGATGAAATCAAGCGGGAGATCATCCATCAGCTGAGCATCAGGCCCATGGCTCACAGTGAATTGGTCAAGGCATTACCCGAAGATGTAAGTAGCTTGGAAAAAGTATAAACTCAGCTTTGTTATATTGCTGCAAATTTCTGTCTTAAACATTTTTATGCACTTAAATGAGGAATGGGAGCAGTATGATTATAAGAAAAGTAAGATTAGTGTAGGTAGGTACAGATTAATAATTGTCAGGAAGAGATAGGAAAGAAGGATAGAAGGAGAAAACATCTGAACGACGCAGGAGCTAAGACAAGAGAGCTTCTTTCCTCTTTTTACTGTTTCCTGTCAAGCCTCCTGGCCAGCCATCTCTATATTCTGATAATAAATGCTGAGTAAAAAGATAGAAGTTTGTTGTTGGAGCTATTTAAAAATATCAACTTTGCTACATGATGTTACATGAATGCTTCTTTTATATGAAATCTATGTTAAGTCATCTATAGTCCTCTGTGTAATTCTCTTTATGTGCTCTCCTTGTGTAAGATAGAAAAGATGACTTCAAAAAGTCATTGTTTTAAAAAAAAGTTAAACTTTTAATATGATCCAAGGAGAAAGTAGAGGATCAAAAGTCAAAACTTAGACTACCTTTTACAAAAATATATTTTAGAGTTGGATGAAAGAAAACATTTTATGCTAGAATTCTGAATTAATCCCACTGTCAGTCTTAAATACATTTTTCCTGAAATATTAACTGCTATGAATGTGTATTGTGGGAAAGGGAGGTGACAAAATTGACAATTTGTTACATATTGGAGCTGATTTCTCCTGCTAGTTTAGGAAGCTATTTTGGTTTAGGAAACAGAAATATTGACTAATGCATACCTCATATTTATTGAGTAAACTAAAATTTCTTTTTGTATTATGTCTAAGTTTGCTATGGTAGGGAATAACAGTAAAAAAAAATCAATAGAACAATTGGAAATGCTTTTGAAGACAAGGTATTTTTGCTATTAACATATCTTGCCTCTTCTTTTTATTCCATGCAGGAGAACAGAGAGACGGGAATGGAAAGTGTGATTGAAGAAGTTGCCTGTTTTAAGTATGTTTTGCTTTATTCTAGTGTTTCAGTTTTAAAAGCTGAATGCCTATATTAGTGAAAAGAAAAGACCAGAAGGCGGCTGGGTCGCTGTTTTCCCTATAACTTTGCTTGTGTACATCACTCCAAATATCATCTATTGCATGTTTGATTTCTAGGTTGTCTCTTGAGTGACATTCCTTAGTTGTTCTAGTTTAACACTTCAGCGTAAAAATAGTTATAACATAGGACATAATGCCTTTTATACATCTTTATTTTTTCTTTGCAGAAAACCTGGACTAACAGGCAGAGGGCTGTATGAACTAAAACCAGAATGTACCAGGAACTTCAATCTGTATTTCTATCACTTTTCAAGGGCAGAGCAATCAAAGGTAACTAATAATTTAACTTTCATTTTCCTTGTGTTTTCTGTTTTTAAAACAATTTTGTGAAGGAATATTATGAGTCAGCATTTAAAAAAAAAAAAAAAGTTAACATTGGAACATATTGACAAAATTTAGGTGAGGCTTTGCAGTGGTTTCTGTATAATCAGATCCTGCACCCTATACAGAACTGCTGAAATCAGTGAGGCTTCAGGAACTTTTCTATGTAAAACTTCTAGGTTTTGTTAGGCTTTATTTTACTGAAAGTCTGTATTTTCCCTTTGTGGAAATTACTGTTTTCATTCAGATTTGGCTTCTGATTATATACTAGAAAGAATTCAGGCTGTCTTAAGATAAGAGGTCTTTTCTGAAGATACAAATGGTATGAGGTATTTCCAAGTAGAATGAAAGACAAACTGAAAGAGCATATAAGCTTGCTCGAATTATTGAAGACTAGAGAAAAGAAGGGGGGAACTGTAACAATGTAATAAAATAAAAATGTTATTAGTCTTGTATTTGTACCACTATTGAGTAAAATGGGCATAATTCCTCTATTTCAGGCAGAGGAAGCACAAAGAAAGCTCAGAAAACAGAACAGAGAAGATACAGGTACAACCTCTGTAAGAGAGGAGAAGGGAACAGCTGTGGAACTGTCTATTGCTCTGACACTTTTAGACTAACATTATGTGCTTGGGTTAGCTAGAAGAAGTTGGTGAAAACGTAGTCATTTCTCACCCGTCTTCCTTGTCATAGATGGGAATGTAGTATGTCCTGGAACCTGCTTTGAGTACCCTATTCCTTCAACTTTTATGTTAAGTGCAAGCAATGCTGAATGTTACAGGATACTTATTTGTAGTGCAAATTTTAGAGATGTTCAAATGTGAAAAACATGAATTTCCTTTTCAGCACTTCCTCCCCCTGCTCTGCCTCCCTTCTGCCCCCTTTTTGCAAGCCTGGTTAATATCCTGCAGTCAGATGTCATGTTGTGCATTATGGGGACTATACTGCAGTGGGCAGTAGAGCACAATGGCTACGCATGGTCGGAATCCATGCTGCAAAGGGTACGTTTCTGTGTTCTACGTTATGCTTATGCTAAAGAAGGCCTGTGTATTTCAGCATTTTAACATCTGTTTATAGATTTTTAGTATTATTATTTATTTTTCAGTTTCAAGGTTTTGTTAATACTATATTGATTGTTTATTTGGTATATTAACATGTATAGGATGTGTATACATTTGAGGAGTAAGTGGTGTTTTCTGATAGAAAACTATCAAATACAAGCTGGGGAGACCTCTCTGCTTCAAGTGCAATTTATTTTAAAAGTCTGTGGAAGACAGAAGTAAATTTCGAACAGTTGCACAGAAGAGGGAAGAATTTTGGTCAGATCAGGTGAAATTGTGACACGCTGTGGCAGCAAACCAGAACAGAATAGTTGGGTTTTGAATTTGAAAAGAATAGAACTGGTTTTGAGAGGGTACTTGTTTTCTTACTTTGAATGTAGGCTAAATTATTTTAGAAAAAATCGTAAAATGCAGAAGAGATTTTCTAACAGGAAAAGACTTTGTAACAGTGTTTCAGTATCACAAAGCTCAACTGAACTGTTTGTTTCTCAGTATCTATAATCTTCAGAAACTAGAACTACCCTAGGTTTGTTATTTATGATGGTCATTGTCCTCAGACATTGCAAAAGTTGTTAGCTAAAGGCAAGCTGCCATCCAAGGGGGCTATTCATATTGTAAGGATTGTTCTTTGGCCTCCAAAACCGAAGTTTTAGAAAATGTCAGGAGTTTGTTTTCTGGAAGTAAAGTCACAGCTGTGAAGCTGAACTTTTTTTCTCTTTTTATTTTCTTTTTTTTGACACTTCTAGTTGAATGTGAATTCGTTTTATTTTAGCTAAATCTAAATCAACATGAGATCAGTACAAAACACCTTAAAAAAAGAAAAGTGTTATTCTTATAAATTATAGGAAAAAGTGGAAAATGCCCTCATATTTCAGTAGCCTGAGAATGTTAAGCTTTAAAATAAGTACTTGAGTAGCTTAAGGTATTTTGCATGTGAGCTAAAACCTGCTCAGCCATTTGGATGTCTCTACATTTTGCCCTCCAAAGTGAGGGTTCGAGGAGGACCTGGCATTTGCTCAGAGACAGAGCTTCATGTTTGCAGGTGCCATGGGCTTTTCTGCACAAGCCACTGAGCTTGGGTGCCCCATGTGCAGGTTGACAGGAGGCACCTGGGAGAGGTGGCCTCCATCTGCTGAGGCTGTTAGCCAGGTGAGAAGCTGGGAAAAACTACCTGTCACTTTAAACAAAAACAAACCAGGAAACAAACAAAACCCTCCAAGAGGAAGATTCAATTGTATTTTTCGCAGCCTCCCCCCGATAGATACCCTAAATTTTTTTTGGAGTGTTTCATTCCAGTTCTGCTGAGGGATTGGGGGATTTTTTAGTGCTTATGACTTCCTACGCTGGTAATTCCAGGCATTCGGGAAGGCTTTTTACCTAGGGTATCTTGGCTTTTTTTTTTTTTTTTTTTTTTTTTTGGTGATAATGAGCATAGTTGAGTCAGTATGAAAGAGTGAACAACCACGTTTAAATATTTCAATATTTCAGCTTTAAAGTGCCACTCAGGCTATTTTAGGGCACAATAGGTAATTTTATTTTTTAAATACAGTGTTGCAGCTTTTTACTGATCTAAATATTAAGTCAACATTTTTATTTATTTCAAAATGCTTTTAGAGTGTTAAAGTTGGTTTAATTTTTTGGTCAGTTAAATTTGTACATGGTTAAATATACATGCTTGCACTTGGGGGCACAAACAAAATATTGTGCTTCTGTTGAGTTGCAATAATAGCTTGCAATTACTAGGGATAGTTGAGAAATATGGGAAACTACTGAAACTTATCCTAAAGCGCAGAGCTCGCAGCAGGCGAGCAAGGACAGCAAGGAAAGACATATGAGCAGTAAAATGTTTTAGGCTGGTGAAATTCAGAGAATTTTTAAACACATGTTGCAACAAGTTTAGCTATAGAAGTAATTTATGTTCTTGTTTTTATTTTGCTATATAACTTCTTTGTATGTTAATGAATTGCTCAAGCTATATGTAGAGCTTATATGTATGTTTTAAGAAAAGGACTAAAACTGATATTTTTTACTTAGGTTTTGCACTTGCTTGGAATGGCACTGCAAGAAGAAAAACAACATCTAGAGAATCTCAGTGAGGAGAATGTTGTAACATTTACCTTCACGCAGAAAATATCAAGTATGCCTGTCTTTTCAAATGTATGGCAAACTTAAAGCAACGGAAAATGCCAGTATATTATGTTTTCTTCTGAGACAGCA
>VZSV01000012.1:4830638-4850516 GCA_013398735.1 Nothocercus julius
AAAAAAATTAGTGTTATAGTTTAGTGTGCAAAAGACAGAATTCTCAAATTCTACAAAAAGAAAAACACTCTATATATGTAGTTCACATACATGTGTAGATTCTCTGCTAGTAGCAGAATGTATGACCTTTTTAGGGGAGAAAAGAAATGGAAAAATAGAATAATTTCCAAAAAATTCTTAGTGTCTTTTGTGAAGAAATATTTCAACAAAGATTGCTGCTGTCTTGAAATACGTGGGGAAGCACTACAATTGCAAAAAACATAGCTGAATTCTTAATAAATAGTTATTTAATCTTGACACTTACATGCATTTTCTGATTAGTTCCTGTAGTTTTGAGAAAAGATGAATGCTGATAGAACTCTTCTTTTAAAAATAGGTGGGAAATAAAATATTGTAAGTTGTAAAAGGAGGCTGCCAAGAGGTATGTGGTCTTGAAAAACACAGTCATTGAGTGAGACTTTTAAGACCATTCCCTCTGTTTTTTTCAATATTGAGAGGGTACTTATGAAAATATTTGAGAGGAATGAAAGACATACATTTGTGCATATTTGTTGAAGAGGTTCTTCACCTGTTAAATTTATACAAGTTTTTTTTTTTTTTTTTTTTAAATTTTGATGAGTGACCAGATTGCTGGGTGTAACTGTCTTTTTGGTTTTGTTTTGTTTGCTTTTTTTCGCTCAGGACCAGGAGAGGCACCCAACAATTCCCCCAGTATACTAGCTATGCTAGAAACACTGCAAAATGCACCTCATCTGGAAGTGCACAAGGACATGATCAGATGGATATTGAAGGTAAATCTGTTTTATCTAATATATGAACATCTTGGAAGGATGATTTCTGAAACTTTGCTAACTATGCTGTGGTGTTGGTATTTCCCATGTTGGTTTGTTGTCCCTACTTGTTTTCTCTTCTGAAATCCATCACTATCCAGTATCTGATCAACATGACAGTAAGCGCAGTTTTTATATATTCATATGTGAAACTAATTAAGAAGGGTTTTTCTGTTTTTGTTTCTTTTTACAGACTTTCAATGCTATTAAGAAGCTAAGAGAAAGCTCCTCTGCAAGTCCTGTGGCAGAGACAGAAGGCAGTATTATGGAGGAGGTAAAGTTCTAGAAGTTGGTTCATCGGAAGCTGATGTGGGGTATGACCGGCAATGAATTATGTTTCTAGTTGCTGCTGTAAATCAAAGACCAGAAATCCCTGTAGCTTAGACCAACAGTCCTTTTTGGAAGGAACTAGTGGTAGAGTCCCTGATCTCCTCCACCTTTCCCTTCCTCCCTGTTTTGCTCTACTTGATGTAGAGCATGTAGATGCCTCCAAACTCTGGCAAGTTTACTTTTTACTATCATAGCACCTAAAGATTCTGCTCATCCCATCATTTCAGGCTGTATGGGAAGCTGTACGGACATCGTTTTTACGTTGCAGGTCATTCCAGATAAACTCTGTCAGTTTGTTTAGCTTGACATGACATTCGAGATGTTACCCCAAGACCTTAGAGAACGTTAAGCATAGAACCTGTATGGATGGGGGGAGAGTAGGCCTAGCAACCTATTATTTATTTGCTTTCCTTCTTCATGTTATGCATGCCCCCAAAGAGGAATAAAGCATGCAATGCGGAGGGGAAAGAATGAACTTACTGGATCTGTAGTTCTACGTGGAGTTCATCAGGAGCTAAAGCAAAGAGACAGAAAAACTTTGTTGTTTGGGTCTTCTTGAGACTCCAATTGTTAAGTGTTTGTTACCTACTGCTATGCATGACTGTATATTGTTTGTTTTAACAAGACTTTAAATGATCAATGCAATTTCAGAGTTCCCGTGATAAAGACAAAGCTGAGAGAAAGCGGAAGGCTGAGATCGCCAGGTTGCGCAGGGAGAAGATCATGGCCCAAATGTCTGAGATGCAGCGGCACTTCATTAATGAAAATAAGGAACTCTTTCAGCAGACTTTGGAAGAACTAGACACTTCAGCTTCTGGCGTGCGTGATAATAGGTAAAGGAAAATTTAAAATGAGACTTTACTAGCTTTTACATCATGCTGTCTTATTGTTACAACTTAAATCAAACAGTTGTTTCTTGCACTTGATAGAGGGCTATTCAAAAACATAAAACTAAAAAAGGATCTGTAAATGGAGCTGCTGCTTTCCATTTACTGCCAAGATTGAAGGATCAATACTGATTTCTCCCTTCTCCCATCTTCATAGTGGTCAGTGTAAACAGATAAATATTTTTTTCCTGTAAAGCTATCCAGTAAAATTGTTAACTTGGTAAGAAGCAAAAATGAAGAGAAGGCAATTTTTTTGTATTGAATATGTTGGATAATGTTATCTCTTCACAAACCAATTGATGCATTCTTGTTATCTTTGCATGATAAAAAAATTGTTAGAATAAATACAATTGTGAAAATATAATTTAAAAGAAAGAATGATATCAAACATGGGCACTATTGGAAGGATTTTTCTTAAAAAAAAAAAAAAACTATTTCATAACTATTTTGGAGGACATAGATGTTATTATATACTTAGGAAAATATTTTGTCTGAGTATTTAACATAAACCTACAAATGTGTTTTAATGACACTTAAGATATAGCTTGCTTGTTTTAATACTGTGCTAATTAGTCTTCTCTGAATATTCCAGCCCTGTAATTTCAGATGCAAAACTCACAGCTTTAGGACCAGAGCAAACACGAGTGGCTGAACACAGGCAGGTTGTCATGTGTATATTGTGTCAAGAAGAACAAGAAGTTAAAGTGGGCAGCAGGGCTATGGTCTTGGCAGCATTTATTCAAAGATCAACTGTGCTATCTAAAAATAGAAACAAAACTATTCCAGACCCAGGTAAGTGGTATTCACACTAAAGCATAGAAAATATTGCACCAAATCATTTTACACTCTGATGTTGAAGATTAATGTTCTTAGTCTCATTTGTAATGGTGCTAAACAGTAAAAACTGCAGGTAAATCTTGGTGACTACTGCCAGGACTTGGGACCTTCAGATATTTCATTTGAAGTTTAAATATAGTTCACATGCTCAATACAGAATGATATAGCATTTTTTACACAGCTTAACAGATAATTGTTTTGCATTCGCATTATCATTTATTTTTCATCAAGTGAATAATACTTCTGCAGGGCATTAAAATTTTTAATAATGCATGTAAATGTAGTGGTGGTTATCTGCTGTTAAGTTTCCTGATAAATAAATGCTTATTTCAAAGTGTTGGTTTTTGTTTTGTTTTTTTTTTTTGTTCATACAGAAAAATATGACCCATTACTCATGCATCCAGATCTGTCATGTGGAACACACACGGGAAGCTGTGGACATATTATGCATGCCCACTGTTGGCAAAGGTAAAAAGCTATATTTAGGTTTTCAGTCCAAATAGCATGTCAGCCATCAGCGCTGTCAGTGTACCTGGTAACATTAATTTTAATGGCAAAATTTTAAGGGTTTTTAAAGTCTTTTAACATTTCTTTCTTTACCTTCCCCAATTTACTTTCCTAAATTAAGGTTGCTAAATCACAGACTTAAATGTGATTCCAGCAACCAGTGAACTTTTATCGCTGGTAGATTTCGGCTGGCAGAAATAGGGAGTAGCCAGCAATTAGTAATACTGGATCAGTCAGAAGGTAAGTCTTTTTTCCTATGGACATTTTTCTTAAGTAGATCTTTGAAAAGACAATGAAATGCTTCCAGGAATGTTCATGAATTTGTTTTTAAAATGTTTTAGTAACATGTCATTAATACCTTTTTTTTCTCAAAGGTATTTTGATGCTGTTCAAGCAAAAGAGCAACGAAGACAACAAAGATTACGAGTACACACAAGTTACGATGTAGAAAATGGTGAATTTCTTTGCCCGCTTTGTGAATGTTTAAGCAACACTGTTATTCCTCTGCTTCCTCCGCCAAGAGTTTTATTCAACAGGTCTGTTCACCTTATAAACACCCAATAAACATAAAAAAAGATATCCTAGTGTATATTTGTGGGTTTGACTGTAAGAATAATCCTCAAAATGAAGCTCCATATCAGAGTTATTACCAGAGATCAAGTGCCACGTCACAAATATTTACTAATGTCAGCACAAATTCCATTGCACTTGTGCTGTGTCACAAGGATGAAGTTTTTTTTTTCCTGTTGAATGTTCATATTTCATTATAATTGCATATCAGCCAATAAAAATCTTTGCTACTATGTATTTTATAGTGAAAATAAGTGAATTAACTTGTAGGTTAAGAGAGGTCAAATAAATTATAGTTCAAAAAGCTTTTTAAAATTGAAATATACTAAAAAAACCCTCTAGTTTTACAAACTTTTAGCTTCTGCTAATTAGGAGAACAATAAAAAATTGTATGGGATGCATTACTATTTTAAGAGGAGAGTAAACAAATTCTGCCACTCAGCAGAGCCATTTAATTGCTGGTCTGAATGGCCCTTTAAACCAGGGCAATATTGTGTCTATCAACAGATAAATAGATTGTCATGAGAGAAGTTTCTAAAGCTGTAAGCCAGTGGATCTTGCAGCAGATTAGTAGCCACTTCACTTTCCTTATGGTATGTGATAGTTGTACCTGCGTTTTACCTTTAGGAGCAGGAAACTAGACTTAGTGTCTGTGAAGGTGGCTTAGATGCCTTCTCGTGTACTTCTGCACCTTTCTTCTGCTACCCACAGTCTATAGTTAGACAAGAGGTGTTACTAAACAAGCAGATTTAATTTTTACAATTCCTGTATCATAGTTTGTTTTTAAATAATGGATATATTCCATTTATGTCTTTGGACAGGTTAGACTTTTCAGGTCAACCAAACCTAGCTCACTGGATCAAAACAGTATGCCAGCAAATAAAAGCACTATATTTACTTAGAGATGAAGACTGTGCAAGTAAGTCGAAAGAACTGTGTGTATCTGTCTGTGAAAATGTTAAAACGTTCCTGAAACAGACCCAGTATTATTTTTCTACTACAGTGGAGTTCAGAGATGGTGGCAAAAGTGGTGAGAACAACTTGGAATTTCAGTTTCTAGTGTTCTGAGCCTACAATTTTTTATATTATAAAAATTATATGTAGATGAATAATCACTGTACATTACTCTTGTTTATATAGGTAACTCTGGTAGTTCAGAAAAAATGGATGAGCTGCAATTACCTGAAGGATTTAGACCTGACTTCCAACCGAAGTATGTTTTCGTATCTTAATAAATCAGGAAAATTTATCATCAAATCATAACATTTAAATGTTACTTTTGTACTTTAATATTGCAATAATTATGGCAAAAATATGAATTTTAATTTAACTAGAAAAGCTGTTTCTGTTTTTGCAATAATACTGAAAACTAGCCCTTAAAGGGTAATTAACACAATATAATTCCAGGGGTAGATGTGGTTCATAGGTGTGCCAATAGGACCCTTTTGTTATTTAAATAAACTTCACTGTCATGATTAAGAATTTCCCCCTCTTATAACTGAATAAAGGATTCACAGTTACAGCTCAGCACTAAAAGCACATTAACAGACTGTGAAATACAGAGTATGTTAATACGTAATTTCAGCTGTTCTGGAATGTTTCTGTTTGTGTCTTAAAGAAAAAATAATAAAACTTAATTGCATGGTATTGGCAAATGTTAGCTGACTGCACACAAAACCTCGGGACACCTGTTCTAGTTAATGATAAAATTTGCTTTCAGTAGCATGCAGTTCTCTTAGTCTTAAACAAATTTTGGTGAGCTGGATGTTCTTAACGCTAACAAAAGGAACCAATTTCCAGCCACTAATGAATAATTATGAGAGTATCTGGCACAGGAAAAGAGGTTATTGAATAGTAGATTCAAAGAAAGATACTGAAATTCTCACATAAATTTTACAAAATGGAGCATTCAGGAATGGGGCATATACTCATCTGTAGAAGTACTAGTGTGACAGTGAAAGAAATAATGCATTAGTGTTTTTTTTTTTTTTTTTTTTTTTTTTCTCTCCCCCTTTGCTTCAGGAATCCTTATTCTGAGAGCATTAAAGAAATGTTGACAACTTTTGGTACAGCAACTTATAAAGTAGGTTTGAAAGTTCATCCAAATGAAGAAGATCCACGTGTACCTATAATGTGCTGGGGAAGCTGTGCTTATACAATACAGACAATAGGTAAAAATGCATTCATTTTGCTCCTTTATGTTTGTTTTCAGAGTTTAGTTAAAATAACAGCACTGAAACGTCTTTGTCTCTTTTCAGAACGAATTTTAGCTGATGAAGACAAACCATTATTTGGCCATTTACCTTGCCGACAGGTGAGGATCAGGTAGCAATTCCTCTCTGAGTCAGTGAACAGGCAGGAATTGTACATCTTCAGTGCGGTGTCTGAAGATTTAAAATTTATTTGGCAGTTCTTCTTGGGTCCCATCATTTGGCCAGTTGGTATCTAATTTTAATCAGTCTATTTAAAAATGAAATACATGTGTAGTTTAGTAAGGCCAGAGTTTCTCATGGTAACAATCAAAAGAAGACTAAGAGAAACTTAGATATTTGCACAAACATGAGTATTTTTGTCACATATTACAGACATTCTGTGCTCCCATAAACTTGCAAGAAAGGGGCATGAACATAAGGGGAAAAAGACCTTTTCATGTTGAAGGGCATGTTTAAATGTGGCAGTGTCTCTGTTGCCTTGTTTTTGAAGGATGACTGCCTTACATCATTGACAAGATTTGCGGCGGCTCATTGGACAGTTTCATCTCTTTCTGCAGTACAGGGTCACTTTTGTACTCTCTTAGCATGTAAGTTCTCTACCTTATTTTGTGTTTTCTGAAGATATGGACACAGAAATATAATTATGGAAAAACTATTGCAGTCCTGGTAACCAAAAGATCACACAGGTTTATGGAGGATATAGAGACTTTAACTAAAAGACAAAGAGGTGGTATACATATTTACATATACCTCTAGCTGCTATACATATTTTGTTGCAGCATGGAAAAACAGCATTACTTCTAGTCTGCAGTTCCAAGATAGATTTCAGGAAAACACGGGTGTTTTGCTGTGAAGGAAATTTATTGATTCTTACTAGCATTTGTATCCCTGCTTATGTAGGACAAATATTTAGGGCGGAGGAGAGGGAAAGAAGTCTCTCAAAAAAAAAAAAAAAAAAAAAAAAAAAAAAAAAAAAAAAAAAAACAAAAAAACAAAAGTAATGTCTTAGAACTTTAAAAGGGAGGAAATTGCTTAAAATAGTATTGGAAGAAAATGGAGTCTTTGTAGGTTTGTAACATGTCTGCAAACTTCTGTATCCTTCAAAGGTATGAGCTATGATAATACAAGACTGTAACTACTAAAGCAGTGTTTTTAAACTTGGCAGCTTAATGTGTTTACCTACTTTGTAAGACTACTCTTATAGCTTCAAATTAAAACCTTCTATTGTAAGTGAAATTTTATTGCTTGGAAAAAGATATCTGACTGTTCTTGCGCACTTAAATATGCGCTAACATTTTCAAGATTTTTTTCATTTTTATTTTGAATATGAATGCATCACAGATGGTGACCCCAATACTTAGCTCTGTCTTAATTAGAAGATAAGCAAAAGGGTGAAGAACTTCATAGCGATGCATTTTGGAGTCTGACTACATGAGGCAAATTCAGGGAGTAATGACAGTTGCAGAAGTTTCCTTTGAACAGCTGCACAGCAGAAAAATATTTCAGCTTAGTCACCCAAGACTGGAGCTTTTTTTGTGGGTCAGAATTAAGAAAACAAAACAATATTCTCTGTTGCTTTTTTTCCCTTCTGCAAACATAAGCAGTAAAAGACAAATAGTATTGGAGTAAAAAGCAGTGCTTGCTTTGCTGTAAGTTATTTGGTTTTGCTTCATTTCAGTACAACTCAAAAAGGGCAAGGGTCTTCTCCAGTCGTGTTGAACACCACTTGAATTCATGTATTTCTGGCTAAAAATTTCAAATAAACATATTAGTCGAAGACATGTGTCTCATTTTGTAACTGAAATATATTAAAAGTATTTTCATGTATAAATATTGTTTTTTGTTTTTTTTTTTGTTTTTTTTTTTTTTTTTTTTTTCTCCTCTCCTCTCTCTCTCTAAAATATTCAGCACTGGTGCCTAATGAAAAAAATGGAAATCTTCCATGCATACTTGACATCGATATGTTTCACTTGCTGGTAAGTTTTCTATGACGTGTATTAATGTTTTAATCCTGTATGCGCACTTCATCAAACATTTAATAGCAAACTTTCTGTTTAACTCTGGGTTTAGAAATAACTATTGTTCTATCACAGCTAGCTATTTTCAGAATTAGCCCTATCAAGTATCTTGCTTAAAAAGGGCATAGTTGCAGCACTAACAGAGAAAATGGGGAGATGCAAAAAGGAAAAGGAATATACTTGCTTCTTTGCTTTCTTTTACAGGTAAATTTGGTGCTCTCTTTCCCTGCCATACATTGTCAGGATTTTTCAGGTGTTAGTCTTGGCACTGGAGATCTTCACTTGTTTCATCTTGTCACTATGGCACACATAATACAAATTTTACTTACCTCATCAACAGGTAACTTTCTTTCAATTTTATTGAAATGATTACTCAAATCTGTACTCGGAAAACAATAAGGTGCTATTAGCAAATATATGCACTCTACACTGGCAAAATAATATTGCTCATGTTCCTTTTTTTATTCACCAGAAACTACTGATAAATGATATTCATGGAAGTTCACTCTGTTGTTATTTTTTTGCACTGGCGGCTTTTTGTGGCATAGCTAGTCAAAAATCCTAGCTTTCTAGCTAATGCAGAGGTGCCTGAAAGCCAAAGCTTAGTTTATGCTTTGTATGGTGAATAGATTGTAGTTAATGAAGAGAATCGATGCATCTTCTGGTAAGAGGAACTGGATAAACTGTAGTGCGTCAAAAAGACCCCAACCCAGCAAACCAGTGCCTCACTGGAGCTGGCAGTTAGGTGTGCAGCAGAATAACTTGTTCCAGTATGCTGTACCATAGCCTGAGCTTTCCAGTGAAATATCTCACTTAGTTTTGGCCTTTTTCTCAAAACTGGAAAAATTACATTCTTGATGTACAAACTGTAGAAGTAATTTATTACTCCTTTACTCTTCAGAAGAGAATGGCATGGATCAAGAAAACACTAGCAGTGAAGAAGAAGTAGCTGTGCTTACGCTGTATAAATTTCTTTGCCAGTGTACAGGAAGGTAAAATAATAATGTTCAGATAATATTTTATAATATCTTTCCCTCCTGGACTCAACACTAACCACAAACAGAATTCTGTATACTAATGCTATCAAAGCTTAGCTTTTAACACTAACTTCTGCATGCTGTTCCCTACACACTGCTTCTAGGTAGCCTTTCCTAGTGACTGATCCTACAGCTTCTTCTGAGCCCAGCATTATGCTTTGGAATGATGTTCTTCAGTCAGTTTGCAAATGTGCATGAATCTGAAATTGGTAGTATCTTGAGTTCAGAGCACTTCTTAGGATGTAAAATGCCTGTATAAAGTTTTTCTTAATTTATTATCAGTTTGATATGTTGTTATAAATTTCTAATTCAGTGGTAGTCTTAGTGTTAGTGTTGATGTAAACAATTAATACTTAGTGCTTGTTTCAGCTAAGTTGTTTGTTATGAAACATACTTGGAGCTTGGTTTATCTATGGTGTTCAAACTGAAACCGTTAAATAAAATTGAAGTTTTTCATTACCATTTTTTAAGTGCCTTGAAAGAAATTTCCTCGGGCTGGCACCTGTGGAAGAACCTAAAAGCTGGAATCATGCCTTTCTTGAGATGTTCTGCTTTGTTTTTTCACTACTTAAATGGAGTCCCAGCACCCTCAGAAATGGAAGGTACTGCCTGCTTATTTGTACTAACTCAGCTTTTTCAAAAGATACGGGGATTAATGGACAAAATAAATTGCATATAAACTCAGGAAGTTGAGTTGAATAAATCTTGAATTGTTACCACTGCAGAATTGTATCTGAATTTACAAGGCCCCACCAAAAAGTTTTGAAAGACATGTACAGACCAAACACAGGTTTTCATTGTCCCAGACTACTTAAAACAAAAATTGACATTGAGAAGTGAGATATGGATTATATCAGTTTTTCTGGTGATTACTATTTTGAAATCAGACTTGCTTTTGCTTGTATGAATTTCTTTGAAATCTCCAAATACCCAAATGCTACATTATGCTATACATAGTGTTAGTGACTTTTTTCTTTACTGTGTTCCACATATGGTTTATGCAGGGCCTGAATATAAATCTGGAGGTTTAATCATAATTAAAGTATCACATAAGTAGATTTGCATGCTTCAGTCTTCCTATTTTAAAACTAATTATGACACTTTGCTGAGCTGACATGAAAACAGTCCTTTTTTTCCCCTTGTTGTATGCTCAGTTATCAGTGGGGCTTTAGCGAGTTGTTTGTAGGAGAGGGAGATGTTGCCTCACTGCGGCAACACATACCTGATTCACAATGCGGATTCACATACCTGAATCCCAGGGGCTTCGCTTGCCTGGCAGGTCTCCCCCCTGAGGGATGTCCTCACTGTGGCTGCAAGGCCAAGGTGTCCCAGGGGGTCTTCCTCTTCCTCTGCACTCCCCTGCTCCTGACTCCAGAGCTGCCCTCTGTGCTCATCTCTAGGGCTTTGGGGAGAGGGTGGCAAGAAGGGATCCCTGTTGACCGTGAGAGGAGGGTGAGGGGCCTGGTTTTCCTTGCTCTGTTATTCTGGAGCAAGAAAGTCCGTCACAGAAGAGGTGCTGGAACCCCTTGCCCCAAAAGGTGAGAGCTGAGGCCCAGGGGTCAAACCAGGAGACGAGAATCATGGAGAGGGTAAGGTGGGAGTTGACTGTGTGTAGCCAATGACAATTGGAGACCAAGGGCACGAAGTAGACTTTTAATTTACATTTAAAGGAAGACATAATGAGTTGTAAAGGCCATCAAACCCTCTGCTGTGCTGCTTGTCTCACCAGACTTGAAGACTGCTTTGAGGGGAAGCTTGAAGGTGCTTATTGCCACTGCCTGAGTTCTCCAGCACATGCAGTCTGGGGCCTTGACCAGCGCTCCCTCATGACATGTTTTGGATGTATGGGAGGGAATACAGTTAAATAAAAGAAGAAAAAGAAATTTAAATGGATGGTTGTCCCATTTAGGCATGCATTTCATTAAAAAATATACTTTCATGTATAAGCATATATAAACAAGAATTATATATTTCTTTATTTACAGTAAGTGGAACAAACCAATTTGAACACTTATGTAGCTATCTGTCCTTGCCAAACAACCTCACTTGCCTTTTTCAAGAAAATAGTGACATTATGAACACCTTAATAGAAAGGTAAGCCAGGTTTTCATGTTTAATTTAAATATAACTAATTCTGTGCTACATAGTAATACAAGTATTTTCCCAGGAGTGCATATATGGAAGTGAATGATAAGATTGGAGAAGTGTGTGTGTGGGGGGGGGGGAAAGAATGCTTTGAAATAACATGTTTTAAGTATTGAATAGATGTACCTAGGGAATTTTTTTTTACATATTTCTTTTGATAAAGTGTTATCTGTTGCAGCTAAAATGTCATTTTTCTTACAGTTGGTGTAGTAACAATGAAGTAAAAAGATACCTGGAAGGCAAGAGACATGCTATCAGGTAAACATGGAGAAATTCTAAATAGGGAAGAGGGAAAAGCTTTAATGCTCTAATTTTCAGTTACAATTTTTATTTACAAGTAGTAAGTTAAAGATGGTAATTTCATTATGAGGTATTGCTAAAAGCACGTGTATGCAATGTTTTTCTGATGTTCTACCTGTGTTTATTCTCCAAAGTTTGTAACAAATGCGACATAATGTAAGACAAGATTGGTCTTGAGTATATACTCCTTTTGTAATATTTATAAACATATGTGCCAGTATTTTGCTGTGGATGGCAGAAAAGAGGAAAATTTTAAAAGCTTCCCCCACCCTTCCTACCCTTCCCGGTAACTTGTACTTGAAGAGATCAATGGTACTGTACCAGCAACAATTCTCCGCCTTTAAAGTCTTCTGCTTTTTGGCTTGCATGATTCTGAGAGCTAATATGCATTTGCAATAATTTCTTCACAGTTTTGTCTTTGAATTTACACTGGTCCAAAATGTTCCCAGTATGGTAACTAAAAATATACTAGAAAATAACAAAGATTAGCAAATAATCATTAAAAGTATTCTAATTCATGGTTAGTATATGCATGTTTAGGGTCCAGTGTACCACAGTAGCTTTATAATTACTTTGTTGCAGCTGAGGAGTCATATATTGGCATTGGATAAAAATGATGAAAGATATCAAAGCTTAATTTTGAAGTGTTAATTATTCACAGATGCTGTTTAGATGACACTTAGGAAATCATGAATGGGTTTGAAATAAATGTGTGTTATTTGTTGAACTTTGAGTGGTTAATTTGATTGTTCTCATTTTAGCTATGCAAGAGAATCCAACAAATTAATAGACCTTCCAGATGACTACAGCTGTCTCATTAATCAAGCATCTAATTTCTCGTAAGTTGTATGCAATTATAATGAAGACCCCTAAAGCCTTTTGTTGTTTCTGATGAACTGGAAAATCCCCCAGCCTGAAACCCTCACAGAGACTGTTTATAGCCTCATGGAGTTAATGGCACTTACGGATTGTTGTTTTTTCTAGCAATAATTCTGTGTGTTTCAGTGAAACTAAAATTGCAGCATATAAACTCTATGCAGATTTTCAAAAATACTTTTGCATCTGCTTACTGTTTAGAGAGTATACATACAATGGAATTTCTATTTTTGCTTAACAAAAGGTGTCCGAAATCAGGTGGTGATAAAAGCAGAGCCCCAACGTTGTGCCTTGTGTGTGGGACTATGCTGTGTTCTCAGAGCTACTGTTGTCAAACTGAATTAGAAGGAGAAGATGTTGGAGCCTGTACTGCACACACGTACACTTGTGGTTCCGGTGTGGGCATATTCCTTAGGTAAGGAGCTGAACATCTCTCCTGATGTTGCTAAGGTAGATAGCATGCATGGACATAAAATAGTTCATTCCATAAGTGTAGGTTTTAGGGGTCCTTTTTATGAAGGAAGTTCTACTTGTAAATCATTTGCTAATAGCAGGATTGCTTAAAAACTAGAGTGCATTTGTCTGTCTTATACTTCAGTATATTCTGACCTTGTTTCTCTGAAGAAAAGATATCATGGAAAATTCAAATCTCATTTTAAGGAGAATATTTTCTATATGTGCTTTTTATTTCTACTGAAGTATTACAAAATAGTGAAGCTAAATTCCTTGATAATTTTTTTTCTTTGAAAATGTGAGACTTTTAGTTGTCTTCCTGCAAATTTAATCCACAACTATCTCCCAAGTGTCAGATCGTAATGTTGCAGTAATTTTCTCATAGTTTGTGTTATATGTATGCAAGAGGAGGTTTAGATGTATGCTTTTACCTTGCCAAAAAGCAGTGAAAAATGAAGCCGTATTTTCTTGTGGTGGCTTTATGGTGTAATTTACACAGATTGCAAATCATATAGGACATGTGGAACTGTATTGTTTTAACTGGATTAGCAAGTAAGGTCTTTAATTCAAAAAATTACTCTTTAAAAACGTCTATGTGCATATTATACAAAATGAAGGTAGTTGAGAAATGGAACAGCAAGATCCATGAAAGCATGAGAAACTATTCACTTAAAATCAATGGCTCAAATGTTCTCTGTGTGTCTGTCTAGAGTACGCGAATGTCAGGTGCTATTTTTAGCTGGAAAAACAAAGGGCTGCTTTTATCCTCCTCCTTATCTTGATGACTATGGAGAGACAGACCAGGGTCTCAGGTAAATATTTAAAGTATATATATGTGTGTGTATGTGTGTGTGTGTGTATATATATTTATATATATATATAAAGTAAAAGAAGTCTGAAGAGCTTATAAAATACACTCTGTTACTTTAATTGATATATTGATATTGCTGTTGTCTGATATCTTCAAACATTTTAATGCTGATATGTGTATTAATGTTAAAAACATAATGGTGGATCTCTTCCTGGTTATAAGGAGTTGTCCTAAAATGTGAAACCTTAAATATTTCTTGTTTATGTAATTTCCTAGAAAATACTGCAGAAAAACGTGTTTATAAGGAGTGCATTTATCTGTATTGTTGTCTCTGTTAATTTACTGAAGATACTGTGACATTATTTAAAGTGATTTGTTCTGTGTCTAAATTTCTGTCTTTGTTTCCTATGAGAGAATCATTATCCTGAGAGGAATTAATACTGTAAATACCTACTAACCTGAGATTCGTCAAAAGCATACAGTATGAGTCAGTTTGGCATGGAAAGTTTGCCGAAAATCTGTATTCACACTTAGTTGAACTGCACACGAGATTCCCCATGGCTACGGAGAACCCCTGAGCAGGGAGTGAGGGAAGACATCAGGCAGCACCCCAAAAATATCCTAATTAAGATGTTATTTGTTGATTTGGCATGACAAGAGAACAGTGTTATAGGGTTATTTAGGTATTTTGTGTAGTGTCTGACTGTGTATGCTGGTTGCTGTTTTATCATTCCTGATAAGTGTTATCTCCTTTTCAGACGTGGGAACCCCTTACATCTGTGCAAAGAACGTTTTAAAAAGATTCAAAAACTCTGGCAGCAGCACAGTATCACAGAAGAGATTGGACATGCACAAGAAGCAAATCAAACACTAGTTGGCATTGATTGGCAGCATTTATAATAGTTAGCTGCTGAAGACTGGAACTTTATTAAGATTTTTTGTAACTTAGTAAGCTTCCCAAAGGAGGGATTAGAGGAAAAAGCAACAACAAAAAAGGCTCTGAGAAAATAAAACAAACCCGGTCCTTTTATTTAATCTTTGTTTTACAATGTATTTCATAGGGATGCTGATTAACAATAACCAAGTAAACTTCTTTCTATGTAAGCAAGTTTTATTAGTCATATAATTTGCACTGTGCTTCCTTCACAGAAACCTCTTGGGTTATAAACCTAGGCAAATGAACTTGAGTTTCTGATACAAAAGAATGACTCTTTTTGGAAGTCTGACTATGATTTTTCTTACAAACTACAAGAGAAAAGACTGCTGAAACAGAAACTAGATAGAGCACAACTATGGATTGTGTTTTGCCCCTTGCTAGTAATCTGAGCCGTTTTATTTATTATTCTGCATTTTAATACTTAAGCTGTGTGTACATGCGATGGAATGAAGTAAGGAAGCAAATAATGTAGCAAATGGATGTATCTGTCTGCAACAGTGGGTAATTCACTCTTACACTCGGTGTATCTGAAATGATTTTGTCATTTGTACTCTTGCAGCTTTCTTGCTTCTAGTTATTTTCTTCTTACTAAAAGCCTAACACTAGCTTTATGAGTAAATGATTTTAATTTAAGGCTTTTCCAGAGCATTGCACTCCTTAGAATTATGTAGCTTATAGTTTCATTTTACCCCCTTTCAATTATGTGATTGGTTACTGGTATTAAGGGGTTGACATTGTGCTTTAGAAGATATTTTAAGGTAACAACAATGCATAGAATGTCAGTTGAAAGCTAATTTTGTTTTAATTTGTAGAAGCACAAAGGATATTTTCTTCCTTTTTGTTGACATTCAAGTTTTAAGGTGCAAATCCCATCTCCTTTTTGTTGCAGACAAATTGGTTTCCTCTGGCTTTAAAGGGCCATGGTCATACTACCCAAATTTTGGAACTCTTCATTTTTTTTCTGTTGTACCATTAAGTATATTTACTTTTTAGCTTGATTTAAAGCTCTGTAAAGATGTTTGCATATAGTATATTTTATAAATATATTCTATAACTGCGCAGATTTGCACTTGAGATGAGGGTGCCTGAAGGCAGTGAGTTTACTAGTTGTATGTAATTTGACCGCCAAGGTGTCTCTAAAAAGTGACATTATGTTTATTGAGTTAAAATAAAATCCATCAGCTTTATCTCTTCTATCTTCCAACAGAGTAGTAATATCTTAATTTACATAGTTGTATTTCTTTAATAATTTGTGATTCTTTTAGTTAAGTCTGACTTCATCTTCAGCCCAGATAAGCAATCCCTTTAATGTCTGCTGTGTCTTCAGTTACACTTGGTCTGACTGGATTGTTTGTATTTTTACAGACTTAATGCTTCAGGTGAATTTTGTATATTCATGGTGTACAGGACAGTTTTTCAAACATTCAGTAACAGTATTGAGTGAAGATGTGAAATATGAAATAAAGAAACTTGGCCAATTTTGATTTCCCTTTCTTAAGAACAGTATTATGCAAGTTACTTTGGTCTCTATTACATGTTGTAGATCTAATCATTTATATATTGCTGTCACTTTTTATGAAGAGACCTGCAGAAGTTGCAGGATAAAAGACAGGCACTAATGCTTCACCTCTGCTTTCTACTTAAGTTAGATTGGTATATCAGCAATTTGCTGTGCATGGGACTTGAAAATCCTTTTTTGTGGTATTACTGCTCCTTTAAACAAAGACTTAAGTTTCATACAATGTGTAATTGCATTGAAAAAAATCTATTTCCTGTGAGCATATTAAAAATATAATTGATTAATGATATTGACATTTTTCTGTGCAAAGCAGAAAATGATGGCAAGAAAACTTCTTTTGGATCAGAGATGGAGATTGGAGCTGGAGTAGTTTGATAATTCAAACTGCAAATATTGGAAAGTTCCCAATTTGTCACTTTTGTAAGTGTAGTCATTCTTTATTCAGACTCCTATGATTTATTTTGCATGTGTTAATTGTAGAAATGCTTATATATAACACTTCAATATCAGGGAAATGATATCTGTAATAAATTGGCTATAACTTAATATTGTGGATTATGTGTACAATCTGGAATGTGTTTGGGGGAAAAAAAACACAAAATCCTCAAATTGAAAACCATCAACAACAGAAAACAAACAAAAACAGCTGAAAGCATCAAAAATGCTTTTGCTATTGACACTACTTTTTAAACTTTATTTTTAGAATTTTGCTGAACTTGTTGCTTCAGGTATGTCACCTTGTTAATCACAAGCTAACAAAAATACCTGGATGTGCAACATCTGCAATTCGCCAGCTAAAAATGTAAGATGATTATGTTATTAGTGTCAGTTACTTCAGTCAGCTAAACCTTTCTTGACCTCTACCAAAAAGTCTGGTCATCATTTTAAAGGATTGTGAGATGAATTTGATAAAGGGATGAAGGTTGAAGTTCATGTTACTAGTGTTCTTTACTCTTACTGCCTGAAGATAACATTTGTACTCTCCATAATCTAATAGAAGGCCCTCTCTTGCTCTGGTGAGAATACACAGCCGGGATAACATCCGGTGCCAAGAGCCAGTGCTGCCCTGGCTCCTCCTGCAGAGGGTTTGGGTTCCCGTTGGCTGCTGTGCACTGGGTACAAGCTCCTTGGCGCTTGGCCTGTTTTTGCCTTCAGCTCTTTCTTCCCCTTCCTTGCAGCTTCCTTCTATGTCCTTCAAACTAGTCTTCATGCTGGAAACCAAGCAAGTCAAATTCAGGCCCCTTCTTCCCACTCGAGCTTTAGGAAGAATCTGGACTGATGTTTGTTTTTTGGATCCCACACCAAACAGTTAGCCTAGTACATGGCGAACTTCATTCACCAGGGCAGTGAAGCACTGGAAGTCTTGGCCCCACAGACCTCTCCTTTTCCTTTGATGCAAATCCTTACCAGTGCTCAGGCTCCAGGCCTTGCTTACATGCATTTTATTTTGTGCAGTGACTCGGGGTTTTGTTCAGCAGCTCCCTCGTTGTCTCAGCTGGGCAGAAGCTGAATTACTGAAGGGCAACTGTTCTCAAAAATGAAATGTCTCCCCACATCAAGGCCATATGTACCAGCTGTTGTGACTAACCCCAAATGCAGTTTGTCTCCCTTCTGCGCTGGGGTCCCTTTCCCATTCCTGTCTAGGACGCCCCTTTAGGAAGGGGCAGTGACTCTGCGAGTTGCTGCATCCTTTGGATCAGGTCACTTGAAAATGTTCTCATGTTTTAATCAGCTAATTTAATCAGAAATGGTCTTTACATGGGCTTTCTTGTACTAAAGGGAAGCGGAGGAGGAACACCTGTTAAACTAAATCAACAGCTGTCTGCCTGTATTTAGAGGGCCAGCTTAGGTTAACTTCTCTATTCCATTCATACTTGGTTTGTAGCAATCTTAATACACCTCCTATAACTCCCTGTTTTTGCACCATGTATAAAAGCTGCTTTTGGATATACCTACCTTGATGCTGTGACTTATTCTTTTTCTGCATGTTTTTTTGCTCTTCTATTGTCTTCCCCCACTCTTGGCACACAAACAAGACATGCTAAGATTTTACTTTATTTTTCTGTCTTGACCAAGAGATTTACTAAATGCGTTTTTTTTTTTTTTTTTTTTTTTTTTAAGGAGAAATAGAGGGAAATTGCAGTTGCCGCAGTGCACCAGGTGTAGGAGCTGGCAAGTGACAAGCACTGATCCTCGTCTCCATGACAGCAATGATTAAATGTTACTTTTTTAGCAGTTTTGCAATATGTGTTTTCATAGCCCCGCTCCAGATAGCATGAGCTTGGAGGTGGTAAGTTTCCTAGTTTACTTGCGTAGGATTCTTGAACAAAAGTCAGTGGTTAGTGAGCCCCAGGTGAGCTCGGGTTAATAATGTGTGAGTTGTGGCAGGATGTTTTAGTGGCGTATAAAAACATGATGTAGTGCTTTGAAACTGGCTTTTCTGTTTGGGGGAGGGGCGCTTTTAACAGCACAAAGTAAACTGGAAGGAGAAGAAAAAGATTTTGCAGTAACCACTGGACAAGGCTTAATGTTGCTGAGCTAGACAAGTCATTCATCTGTGTTTATGTTAGATTTTTAAATGACAAGCTTGGGCGATTCACTTCATAAAATGGTATCGTAGCTGAATGATCAGAGCATTGCACAAACTTGAAGCGAGGTATTTTGTGTTTTCCTTTTCTCTCCCTGTTCTTTCAAGATGCAGCCTTTAAGCTGCTTTCCATCCCTGCCATTAGCTTGAACAGGATACAGCTGAAAATAAGGATTTATTTATTTTAAGGTGGAGGTAAATGCTGTGTGATAGCGTGTGCCATTTGGAGCATGCTGAAGTGCACAGTGTTCAGCTGGAGGCCAGGGAGTGGCTCTCGTGAATGACTGTTAATATCACAGCACGTGAGGTGTTTAAGAAAAGTAAATTCTCAATGTGGGTGACGCCTCAAATGCCTGAGCAGCTGCGGTATGAAGGGTGTTGAAAGGTATCCCACCTAGGATGGCAAAACCAAATGTGCTCCCTTCCGTGCGTGGGGACCGGGCACGGGGTGGCGGCGGGAGGCCCTGCCCGGCCGGCGCCGCCTCTGCGGCCTGCGCCTGCCCCGCGCGCCTCGCGGAGCCTCTGCGGCGCTTCTCCCCGAGTCCTGCCCCCTCCCCGGCGTCTTCTAAAGCTCTTCATGAAACAGAGATTCCATGGGGGTTGACGCTGGGTACTTCTCGCGTATTTTACTTCATCCTCGTGCTCTTAGCAAGGCGGTCTGCCTGGGCTGCTGTTTGCCTCAGACTTACCTTGCTGCTGGGGGCCGGCGCCTTGCTCTTGTTCTTTCCCTGCCGCCCGGCCGAGGCTGAGCCCAGCTGCGCTTCAGGGCTCTCGAGCCTCCTGCTGTGAGAGCCGGCCCAGCCCGGAGCGCAGCGCGAAGCCGGGCGAGGCTTGACTGCCTCGTGGCAGTGGTGTTAGGTGAGAGGCCGCAGGCCAGGCCTCTCTTGACGAGTTTTCCTGGCCCTTGTGGCGCCGTTAGCCTTTAGCCCTGGGCAGGCGGGCGCTGCGAGGGCCGTAGCGCGCGGACCCGCGGCTCGCGGTGACCTTGGGCGGCGGGCTCGTGTTTGCTGGCCGAGGCGGG
>VZSV01000012.1:4850577-4869504 GCA_013398735.1 Nothocercus julius
GCAGCACCCGCCGGGGGCCACTCCGGCACCCTCTTCCCTGGCCTTTTCCTACCTCACAAACGCCCTTCGGGATGAAATCCAGTGAAGTGCTGTGGGATCATCATCATCATTACCTGGACGTTCTTTGAGACTGGTGTTTCCTCCGCACGTGGAGTACTTTGGATTTCGCTGGGGTAGCTGCACTCCCTTTTACTAGAAATAAACGTGCCTCAGCCTTCATCTCCCCGCAGGGGGCTGTTACCGCATGACACCCTGCTATTTCTCTTGCCTTATCTCTTAATTAACTAATCTACAATAATGCCCTCTTCATTTAATAAAAAAAAAAAAAAAAAGTCTGCGATCTGTCCCCGTTTTACATTGATAGGTAGGAGTAATGTTCATTTGGGTTCTGTTTGTTTTTAAACTAAACAAATTGGGTGAAACTAAGTAATTGCATTTCTGGGATCCCTTTTATTTTGCATCAGCTTTGGAAATCTTCCTTGGCCATTAGTTGGGAAGTGTGCCGAGCCCGATATAGCAGTCAGTCCCCTGCTCCTTGCTAAGCTGCACGCATGCACTTGCCTGGTATTATAAAACATCCAAGCTCTTGTAATGCAGGAGGGCTAATCTTATCAATTGTATTAAGGCTACTTAGGAATTAATAGCTTTAAGGAAGCCGTTTATATTTTCCCCTTTAAAGCATTTTAATGTTCTATGTCTCTTCAAATAAATGTCAGCAGTAGAATGGCCACTTTTCCTGGGCAGGTCATTTTTAAAAGTAAGGGATATTTCTTAAAAGCTTGCTCTGTGAGACCTCAGGTTGGCTTTTAGATCCCAATACCTGGATTTAAGCTGCTAATCCCCATGGAGGTACCTAAAAAGAAGTGGCCTGGTTTGTATGAGTTAAGCTCCCATCCTCGTGAAGTTGATGTGAGCTGCAGTTTATTAGTTTGAAAATTAGGACATGGCTCTGGAAGTTCTTACATTGTTCCAAGCAGACATGTAAATTTAAAATAATATTGGAATGTTACATGTAAATTTAAAATAATAGTGATGCTTTCTTTTGCATATCTGTTGCAAGAGGAAATGAATGAAGGGAACTTAAAAGAGGGGGGAAAAAAAAAAATAAACCCAGTTTTACCCATTTCCAAAGATGCCAGTGGTTTCAGTTTTTCAGCAATTCTAGAAGTGAAGCCCTGTGAAGATGGTGCAATTCCTGTGTATTACAAGAGGATAACGCTAAAATGGTTTCTAATAAGAGGAAAGCGATTTTGGAGGCTGTCTGCTGGCACCTGAGAAGCTCTGCCTCCTCTGAGCACCGTACAGAGGAAAAAAGCTTCCCACTCTTCAAAACAAGTCAAAAAGTGAATTCGGAACCAAAAAAATCAGTAAATTAAGGAAAATCTGTATTTTGTATATTTAAACATTTTCTTTTAACTGGCTTATACTTGCAATATAATTTTAATACCTAAATTTACAATTGCAGGCAGCATAGATATGTTTATCTAGAACAGCATTTGCGATGTCACAAGAAAATATATTTAAGATCGGACAAATGATATATTACACGGAATATAATACAAAGCAGTCATATTACAATCTTGTAATAATCATAAGATGTTAAAAGGGTTTTAATTAACCAGGAGACTTTATTTTAGACAGTGTTAGCATATATACTATTTGTTCTTACTTGGATGAAACCCCAGTGCCAGTAATATTCTCACTTCAACCTGTCTCAGGTAGTCTCTCTGCCTTCATAATCCAAGGAGACCATTGCTCCTGGAACTGGCTTCTCCAGTATGGACTGGTTTTTTTTATGCCTATGTACCAACCACCTGAAAAAAAAGTAGAGCCCACAAGTAATTGGAGAGTCCTGTCTGTAGTAATGGTCTAAGCCAAACTTTGAGGACTGCAGTAAATCTAGATGTCTTTGAAAAATCAGATGCCTAGTTGAGTGACTTGCATAGATCACAGCACAGTGAAGCCTCGCAAAGAAAAACTGTAATCCTTGTAATGCAACTCCTATTTACACGTTTCCTCTGGAAAGCTCTTCTCTGATAATTGTGAACATGTATATACGATTCAAAGTCCTGTTCTCCTGTAAGGGACCAGCTGAGATGAGCAGCAGGTCCTATGGATTACTTAGAAGAAAGCAGTTGGTTTGCTTTACGTAGTTCTGCTGAGCAGAGTTGTCCTCAGCAAAGCAAGAAAAGATAGGCTGTGGTGAATAGCAAGTTGGCTCTGTATTAGTGCCTTCATTCTAGTCATTATTACAAAGGACAGAGTTGATTTTTGCCTTTTTTTTTCCCTCTCATTATTTTAAGTAAAGGAAAAAGTGTTTCATCTTAGCTTTGAAAAACTGGAAGGGTGCCCGCAGCACGTGCCATGGTAACGCTCTGCGTGCAGATGGCTGGAAACAGCCCCGCGCCGCTGTGGCCACCTGGGCTTCAACTGCAGACGCTGCCACCCGTAGCGGCTTTATCGCTCCTCGAAGGAGCTGCCTCCGAGCCCGAGCAAGCGCTGCTTGGGAAAGGGCACGGGGGATGACGAATTGAACCTCCTGAGCCTCAGCAGTGGTGGGGCAGCTACCATGAGGATGTCGTTGGGAGCCCCGCTGGGTGGAAAGGGTGCTCAAAGAAAACTCTCTGGCTTAAGCAGCAGCTGGCCTCAGCTGAGGGTCTGCACAGCAGAGTGAAAGCACAGCCTAGGGCCGCGCTTAGCTGAGAGACTGCAAGGTCTGGAGCTGTCATGCGGGGAACAGAGACGGGTTTCCCCTCTGGCTTCTTCAGCTGCACTTACCTGGCAGCTATGGACTAATTCCATGTGATGTTCCTTTACTACAGGTCACACACTGCAGCAAGCTCTTCACATGTTTTATTCTGACTTTAACCACAGTCATAGTTTTAATAGATAGAGGGATGTAGCTGTATGGTAAAAAGCCAGCTTCTCTTTGGCTTAAGAGATATAAGAAAGGGTATCATAGCAAAAATAAAAGTTGCAGCTTTGCAAACTATCCTTTCAGGGACGGATTACAACTTACTTGTTGCTGCCTCAAAGTTGGAGGCTTGAAGTACTTACGGATGAATGGTATCCATTTGCTAGGATCCTGGAAAACATTTAACATGTTAGTTCTAAATAGCTTTTTTTCTTTGTTTCTTTCTTTCTTGTTTTAGAAGTAGTTGGGCTTGAGTACTCTGGAGAAGCTGAGATTACATATTTAGGTCCAGAATAACTCTAACTGGCACATGCTCATAGCATCAATTCCACCTACTAAAAGAGGAATCATCTAGGCTTCTGCTAGTTGAAGTACAAGGTGAAGTATAAGCCTAACATACACTCACTCAGTATATACTGGTTGAATATAACCCTGAGAAACAAAAAACATAAATCTTACCTTAATGCTGTTTTCATTATACTTGTGCTGTTTCATTAAATTACAATTTTTGCTTAGTACATAAATTCTCAGTTTGCCTTTTGTTCCATTATGTAATCTTAAGAACACAGCAGAAATTCCCGCTCTTAGTACATTAACAGAACGTTACATGACAGGAGAAATTTGTCAAAATACCATTATACTAAATTCTATACCATTCTGGAAATCTTCCTTCTTTGGACTTCTAAAATTCTACTCACTCTTTCCCCCTCCCCCCCCCCCCCCCCCCCCCAGTTGATACATAAAATATGCTGATAAGTCAACTTGAGCAAAATATATTAACTTTTCAAGTTCCTCTTACTTCCAAAATAAGATAGGATGGATCACAGAGTGATGCCAACCTTTTTTTTTTTTTTTTTTTTTTTTAAGTATTATTTTTTTCATTATTATTTTTTAAACTAACTCTCCCTGATAAGGGAGCAACATCTGAGTATTTCAAGTCCCAGTGGGCTTATTTCCCCCAGAAGTTATGAATGTGGTGTATTTGTGATACAGATAAATGTTTTATCCCAAGGTGCACTAGGCTGTGTACTCCCATATATAAAAAAGCATGTGTAGAAATGCGTGTTTTGATGGTTGATATATAGCTTTTAAAAAGCAGATATTCACAATTCTCAGTTTGTTCATTCCTCTTTGATAAAAGTCCACATCATTTAGAAGCTCAACTGACCGTTGCGATGGCTGGAGTCTTTCCGCCTTCTTCTCCTTCAGCCCCTTCGGCCCCTGCTTCCACCTGATTGAACTTACCAATCTTTTTCAAGCTCTCCAACGTGGACTTGAAAGTGTCTTTCAGGCTGTTCTCTAGAATCCACCCCTCGCTTTCGCACTCGGGGTCTTCGGGGTTGGTGACGCTTTCCAGGGAGGTGTGCAGCAGCCGCAGGCCGACCATCACGGACATCTGTGGGGCGGGAGGGAAAAGAGCAAGCGAGTCAGGGGGAGCTCCCCGTGCTCCTTGGCACCTTGCGCGGCCCCGCCGGCGGCGGAGCACCGCTCACCCTGGACCTGGATGTTTTAGGCAAGTATCTCCCTCTGTCTAAGGAGATAGTCATGGAACAGCATCTGCTCTCGACAGAGAGGCATGAGCACTTGGGCTGCCAACCTGTCCTGTTCCATTTCTGTTTTATTCTTACACGGATACATGCAAATAATGAAATCACAACACATTTCTTCTTGTTATAAAAAGTTCACTGGTCTCAGCAGCTGCCCTGACTGGGACTTTCTCTCGTGTATTATGGGGTGTAACCAGCACCCCTGAACCCGCCTCCAGAGAGGGGATGTTTTTAACTTCTGTCTTCTAACACTGTTCAGAGTTATTTGACTTCCATCTATGTGGTACTCAGGAAGAAGAGTGAATGCTCTGAACTAGAGAAGGACAAAACAGCGCCAGAAGAGCCAGCTCAGTGCAGAGATAGAGCCGGTGGTTTACAGCCCTGTTGGGGCAGCAGTGGGGTTAGTTCAGGCTCTCAGGTGTTTGGTAGAGCTAAGGTCTAGACTACTTAGTAGCCGCTTCACAGGGTTCGTTCTGTTGGTCGTAACTCCTTCATCCTAGCCCGGTTCTCAAGAAATTGATCGCTTCTAGTCTTACTAAATCCCAACAGCCACAGGGCTTGTATGTGCTTGGACCATTCATTAGCCTGTCTGCCCTGTCACCCTGCTTACGTATCATCAGTGTCTCCAAACTCTTGGAGGACTAAAGCTACCTCTGGTTGCCTTTCAAAATTTCAGCTTTTCTCCTTTGATTTCAAATCAGAAAGGAACAAATACTGGTGAAAGAAACAATCTTGAGTAAATACTTTCCTATCCAAAAGCAGCTTTTGTGTCTTATTTGACATAGGAATATATGACCCTTCACTTCTTGGTCCTTTAAAAGGCTCCTATTGGCCTTGAATCTGGAAATAATTTAATGGCTTTATGACTTTACCATGCTCTACAAAGACTTGAATGAACTGACACACTGTTCTGTAAGGGTCATAAGAAGCCATAAATCACATAACAGCAGTCTTAGGATCTAAAGTGTTTGACAACCTCCTTTCAGTCGGAGTTCTAGCTTTTGGTACTGTCAGCCATTGGAGTGGCATTCTTCACACTAGCAGGTTGTTGCAGGTAGACGATGGGAGAGGGTAACTTCCAACAGGACTGGATCCAAAAGACTGCTCTCGAGTTGCGCTACCTCCCTGTATGTCAGCAGGAGCTGTCTGTGACTGACTTGAAAAGACCACCTCTTTTACAGCAAAATGGGGGTCCTTTCAAGCTTCTTAAACTGCTCTGTGTTGCTGAAGATGTCCTCCCTTTAACAGGGACGGGGCCTGTGTGACCTACCCTCAGCTGAGACTCTTTGACATCTTCCCTCCCTTGAAGGCAGCCTTGTTGTGGAAGTTCTGCTCTGAAGAGCTTTGCGCCCGGGATTGAGCGGCAATGCCAAGTGGATGTTCTTGTAAGTGAGACTGCATTTTCTGAGGGGTAAGAACCCAGAAAGTTGGAGAAAAGTATCTGCTAAATGAATCTATCTCCTGTATTTTACAATGGAGCTTTGGACCATGAGATTTGCTAAAGTAAATTATTTGGCAAATTCTGTACCCAGAAGCCCTAATGCAGGAAGCTTTTTAATGGTCTACCTATTACTGTGTGCAAGTCTTGGCCAGGACACTTAGAGGCTGCCTACTGTGCATAGATCAGGTTATCAAATAAATTATGAAAGGCAACTGACATCGTATGCTACTTCAGAAACAGCTGTTAATGCCTCAGCAGGCTTCAGCTTTGCAAAGATGCCAAGAGCTGTAGACCCCTGCTTAATAACAGTCCAGTAGAGAAGAACTGGTTGTCAGAAAGCCAGAGCAGCTTCACTGATTTCCCTTGGGCAATGCACAAACTGCTATAAAAAAAAAAAAAAAAAACTTGACATTTTAACAGTAGCTTTAAAGTTGGAGGAAGAACAAGTCTACAGTGCTTGCTTGCTTACTTTGTAGGGCTCCCAGCTTCCAGAATTCACTTTGGGACTCAATGTTACACTGCATGTGAGAAGAATTTCATGGTCTTAGCCATCACAAGTGACTGTGATCTATCAAGCTGTGCTACTATGGTAGGAATTTGGAGTATCTTAGAAATCAGCTGTTGCCCTCCCACCTGGTGGTCCTTACTTTTAAAATGTTCTGCTTAGGACAGCCCTAAATCCCCAAATTTCCTCTTTTCACTGGCTGGAGCAGGTTAAAGAGGTAGCCAACCTCACTCTGCTTAACCTTCAAAAGCAAAGCCCATCTGTTTGCCAGGGTTTAGCCTGAGGCGGCTTAGCTAGAGCATGGTGTGATCTTTATTTGTCACCTTGATGACTGATTGTCAGTCCCTGTGGGAAGCCTGCTGGTTTTGCCAGTAAAAGCAGCATGTAGATAATAACGCATTCCCAGGAAATGTGGCTTTCTGTATGTTTTCAAACAGATGTTTTAATACTTCAAAATAAGTTTTTTTCTGTGCATCTAATATAGAAGCTTTCAGTCCAAATGGCCTTCCCTGAGATCCCTAGGCTATTTGACATGTTACATTTTTTCTGTGGTTCAAAGTACAGCTACGATTAGCTTTCTTCTCTGTGCTTGGTACCACTTCCCAGCTATCAGTATCACTGCCCCAGCTGGAAGAGTCCTCTGAAGGCCGCAGAAGTGCCCTGACCAAGGCGGTGCTGGAGCTGTGCGGCTGCCCTGAGTTCGCATCAGTTCCAGGTGCAGAGTAAAACTGGAAGGTACTTTACTAGCAATTTTTTTTTACCTTCTCAGCAAGCCAGTCAAAGAGAAAACAAAACAAGTGTAAAGCCAGTACGCTAACTCCCGTCTGTACTGCACACTGCCTCGACTGAAATCTTACCTTAGCCGTGGTCTAGACCTCTGTGGCACTGCTGCTCAGTATTATTTTTTTCCTATTCTGACTGGAATTTAAATTAAGTGGTGATATTCCAAGGGAGACTAAATTAACGGCTCTTTCCTTTCCTTTCGCTCTTCAAAGTCACCCTGTTTCCCTTAAGAGCAGAGGGACTTTGAGATCCAATCTGGACCCTTTATTGCAGAATATCAGGCCAGTTATAAATATTCAGGGATCTGATTAACATGGCTCAGGATTGCAAATGCTTGTAATATTTCTTTAAAGCTCTACTCTGAAAGTCCTCTGATTACCTGGAAAAAAAATCAGCAGTTATTTAAAGAAGAAGATGGTATATCACATTACTTCACAGCTTGAAAATCTTGGAAGTACTACCAAGGTATACCTTGAGGACTTGGAAATAAAATACAGTACTTATAACAATGATATTAGTTTTACTATATCGATGTAAATTGTTGTTTCATATATAGAAGATGGAAAATCTTCCATAGCTATATTCTGAGTCATGGGTTTTTGAATATCTTTACAATTTTATGCAGTTGAAATACCCCTCTCTTCAAGATCTCTTCTTGCTTGTGTTGAGATACCCACTGCAGACTTCTCTCTGTTTTCTTACCGAGTGATATTTCTCAGTCTGGTGTAGTGGTTATTTTTAAAATAATGCAGCACGAAGCAACTTTGTGACAGCTTGTTTTCCCTCTTGGTTTAGCAGTCATTTGGGTGAGCATTTGTTTATTTATTTTTACAAAGCATACTCATTCCAGGAAGCAGGTGGAACACGCCTTGCATCAAACCGCAATGTGTTTTTTTTAAACCTGCCTGTATCTAAATCTTTTTTTTTTTTTTTGTTAAAGCGGGCCGAGCTATTGACAATCGGCAGTGTCTTTTGGCAGCAGCTGCTTCTGGTGTCCTAAGTAGGCGGCTTCCCCTTATCCCGCCGGGATGCAGGGCCCTCCCTCCCCGCTGGCGCCGCCAGCGCCTCCGGCTCCGGCCCGGCGGCCCCGCGCCTTCTGCCGAGCACCCCGGGCAGGCGGCGGGCAGAGAGCCGCTGGCCCGCGGGAGGACGTGGTTTTCTCACGCTGAATAAACAGTGTTTTAGCAGCAAAGCCGCCCCGTGGGTTCCAGGCCACGCAGCTCTGCGGTATTTGCAGCTTTTTGGTGTGTGCACTGGGGTTTCTGGAAGAAGAATAAAACTGACCCGGCCGCTTCACCTGGGCTACTTTTTGTGACTGGAAATGCTGATGGGCCTGAACAAGAACCTGAAAACCAATGCTGATCTGACACTGGACATTGCAAAAGGCTGAAGGTCCCAGGTTTCTCAGCACATAAAACTCTAATCCCGTTTTCTGGGCCGTAGTACACGGCCAACTCTTTTGCGGTACCGTTCTGCGTCGCTTTTGCTCCTCGCTCGTGGGGACACACGTAGAAGCAACGGAGCCGGGGAGCTGATCCCTCCCCCCTCTCCTCCCCGCTCGGCACTCTGCCTGCTGAGGAGGGGCCGAGGCAGCAGGTTACCTCGAAAAGCCAGACGAGGAGGACGATGGCGCCCATGGAGCTCATCATGCTGGCGTAGTAGTGCAGGAGGGCTTCCCTGCAGCCGCGGCTCCACAGGTTGAGCTCCTCCGTCTGGTAGTCGTAGCTGTAGTGAGCCGTGTTGTTGGTGATCTGGTACTGGATGCAGGGCCGCGGGGAGCTGGGGTTGCAGCAGCTGAAGGGGACGCCGTCAACCAGGTACCTCCCGTCCACGTTGCTCTTGATGCGGCTGTGCGCGAGGGCAGAGGGAAGCGTGAGCACGGCCGGACACACACACGTAGGCGCGCCGGAGGAAACGCCAACGGGGAGGGAAAGCAGAGGCAACGTCCGCTTTCCTGGCCGTGCGATTCCCCTGCACGCCCTATCTATAGAGCGGCGTTCTCCCCAGGTGTTGTTCCTTTCTGAAATCCTTTCCTACGTCAAGGCTAAATAAAATCTATAGTTAACCCTAGGTTACTGGAAAGGCGCCCTCTCTAGTCACTGCTTTGATAAAATTTGGTTTTAAGAAAAGCGAATGGCAGCAAGAAATTTCATGCAGGGCAATCAGAAAAGAGCAATCACAGGATAATTAAGGTTGACGGAACTGCTGGTAGTCATCTGACCTAGCTAAATGCTGAGTGCGGGCCCGTGTTTATCTCTAGATGTACAAAGTACATCTGAGTGGGTCTAATTCCCATTGATGTATATGGTAAGATCTTATATACAATTCAGAGAGAGTTGATTTTATGAATAATAAAAAAAAAATCACACCATAGAGATGGACTCTCGCCTTCCCTGGGCCTTTGCTATCCAGTTAAAGGGGCCAGATTATCCCACCGTTTGTGCGAGCAGAGACCGTACAACACTCTGTAGTTCAAGCCTCAAATTTACAGATTAGTGCCTATTTCTGATGTCCTATTTACTGCCACAATAGTACAAAGAGATCCCCAGGAGTCTCACAATCCTAAACTCGACGCCATTTGCTAAGGACGATACAACCTTGTTTTCTCTCCATGCTTTGCCCTTCTACTGCACCTGGATTAAGTTACAGCTTTTAAATCTTCATATAATACTGGCAAGGTGAACTTCTTACTGTGTTTCCAAGTAGCTATTTATACCCACGGGCATACCTCCTCAGTGCAAATACCCCCTTATTAAACAGTCAAGGGGTGTATTTGTTAGAACACAGCAGTGCAATAGGTTAACCCTGTGATAGCCTTCCCTGGAGTGTCGAGTCCAGAGTTACACAAACAACCAGACCACCCAGCTCGCCCACGCAGTACGCACGGAGGCACAAATGAAGTACCATTTGCACGGGCAGGCGGGGATCCCACGAGGCACACAGGGCTTTTCCAAAACCGCTTCTCAGACACTTTTAAAGCATGAAGGATATTTTAAAACCGGACTGCTTCTAGTTCACAATATTCTCTATGCAGCCAAAGAGCACAAACCTAATGAGTGGTGTTCTCAAAGCAACCTCAGAAAAGGTCTCTTCCAAAAACACTAGTTTATTAAAAAGTTGCAAGTATTTGTGCTCCGTGGCCACTTTTTCTTTTCAAAAGTTCCTTTGTTCTCATGTACATTTTCTTACTTGCGCATGCTGCACCTGATCTCGTTTGGAGATTAATACTCTTTCAAGCACTGACATCAGAGCAATTAAGGTATTTCCGGTCAACAATCTGTTATACTTTATACAGAAGAAATACTGATGTTTTCAATGGAAGTTTAAAGGAATAACAAGCACAAGAACCCATTTTCAACATGTGGGAGAATGTAAAACACATCTGCCTACACTGGCAGCCCAATATTGTCATCACGTTGAAGCAATCCATTAAGCAAATTCAAAAATAAAATTCTAAATCTTAAGAATTTAAGATGCATGGGTTAATGGAAAAATGTTACCCTTTCTGTTTATTTCTATGAGACTATTGGTAAAACATTACTGTTTCTGTTTATTTCTATGAGAATGAGAAATTGCCAACTGTGAAGTGGAGCTTTAAATGTGGTATCAGCAGGACATATCCAGAGGACCCATTTTACTAATTCAACAAGTCCAACTGAAATCTGCATTAGGAACAGAGGAGCTGTTTGCCAGGCATATGTTGGGAGTAGGTATGTGTGGCTCAATGTAATGAGTTTGTGAAGAACTTGAAAGATAGAAAAAAAATATTTTTTAAGTCTGCTCACCATACTTTCTCACCTTACCTTACATACGAGTGGGAATCAAATTTTGGCACTTTATGTTTTATCAAGTTCTGGGTAATGTTAGAGGGATTTGTCAGAAGAGAAAGGAATCTCTCTGACTTCTTGGAATCTTTAATAAACCAAGAGCAGCAAGAAAACAAAAAACATTCTACACGTACCCCCTCCAGCCAGTGTGTGTTGTAATAGATAGGTCATTAGCATAACGCTGATCAAATAACGATCCTATGGAATAAAAACGCCATTAAATCACTTACTCTTTCACTTCTTTGGAGCTGAAGTCCAGGTATCTGTTGCTGATCCACTGAATTTCAAACCAATCTCTGAAGCCGTTGTTTCCACAGCATTTGAACTCAATTTGGAGCATGTCAATTGTCTTCTTCATGAAGCACCTTCCAGGGGTGTCCGTGTCCCTGTAGAACTTCATGCTGTTCTTGAGCCCGTGAGCCAGGGTGTTCTCCAGAGAGCCTCGCATGAGAAAGCAAAGCAGAGCCACCAAGAAAAGGAGGATGTTAAAAAGGAAGCACAACGCCAGGTAAGGTTTCAGAAAAGGCTTCCACTTGGCAAATTTAGTGGGATCCAGAGAATCGTAACAAATTTTGCCAGCAAAACCATTGAAGGCGCAGGATAATATACCCATCAATATCAAAGAATTGGGCACAAAATGGCTTTCAGCATTGTCCATCACTTCACTTCGCTTGCGGAGCTCAATTTTGAGGAACAGTCCCATGCTAAAAACAATGATTCCAGCAAACACTGAAAACCAGTTCATGAGCCATAGTCCCTGAGCTAGTTTTACCCGTTTCTTCTGGTTGAATTTGACTTTCAACAGTGCCATCTTCGTGAGGTGAGGTGCTGAAAGTTTTCACAGTCCGAACCCTTGTCAGCGCAAGCAATTCTAGAAAGAACCATTCAGGCATTTAAAGAGCCTCTGAGTGGCACAGTATGAAGCGAGCCACTGCTTGGTCCTTCCATCTTGAGCGCCCCGAGCTAAGTTTCAAGCCAGCAAATATTCAAAGATCCAAATTAACAATTTCACATTTGTAATAATAATTGGCAATTAGGACCTACAACTATTTCTGGTGGTTCCTTCCAAGCAAAGGAGAAACAATCTCAAGGTTTCAAATGATTTGATCTGGATCTGCAAGACGTCATTCTAATACCTTTAATCATTTGATCCAATTTAGAGAAATGTCTGTCAACAGATGAGTGGAAATAATCCCTCATTTTACTATTTAGTAGATTTGTTCTTTCTTACGATAGGCTACTTGGTAGGATGTGAAAACACAAATATAAAAAGAACTTTGTTACCAGAAGAATGTGGATTCTTTGGTGAAGAAGCAAGAAGGCTCCTAGATAAAAAAACAAGGCAGCTTGAATACCGAAATACACTTCCTCTGCATGATCCCGGTTTATTCATATCTGCAGCTAGGAACGCCGTTCCAGGCGTTATCCTTCTCTGTTTACCCGAGATGACATCCTGTGGCTTATGTGTTCTGGAAGCAGATAAGCATGCAGTTTACAGTGACCTAAAAACCACCAAGCTCGCTATTTTCTATTTACTTTCGGGGTTTCTACAATCTCCAAGCCTTGACAGGAGAGAGGAGAAATGAAAGTTCAAGGAAACTCGATAAACAAACCACAGCCTAAAATCTAGAAATGCTTTTTCTTTCCCCAAAGAAGTGAGTTGACATGAGCAGCTTATTGGATAATCACAGGGCCAGGCAGGGAACCAGGACTGGCCAAGGAGACGCGGAGAGGAGTTGCTTATGTCCGGCAGGACTATGAGCCTGGGATCGGGAAGGGAGCCGCGGTCTTTTCAGTGCTTCGGGCGTCTTGCTCACTCTGCCGGGTCCCCTGCCGTGGCCCTCTTGCCTCGGAGGGCAGGAGGGAGCGGCCACGTCCCGGGCACCAGTGGCCCTCTTGCCTCGGAGGGCAGGAGGGAGCGGCCACGTCCCGGGCGCCGGCCTCGTCTCTCCCCGGGGCAGCCGCAAGGCTCCGCCTGACCCGCAGCCCCTCGCTGGTGCCGGGGGCTGGGGCCGTGCTCCAGCGGCTGCGAGCAGCGGGGCTGCAGAGCCGGGGCAGGAAAGCTTCCCTGGTCAGCAAGGGCAGTGCCAGGAGGAAGGCAGGGTGAAACACAGGTTTAAAATGAAAACCAGTACGAAAACCGGCATTTTGGCAGCCTGTCACTGCACCTCTCAGTTGATGCTGCTCCGTTACTGTCTGAGAGCTCGGGATGCAGACGTTTTCTTGACTGATGATCGAGGAGACTCAGCTGCTACTTCTCTGTTGCAACAAGCGATAGATGGTTCCTGTGACAGACCTTTCCTGGTCCAGCAAGCACCAAGTTCTTGCCATCCCGTGCTTGGAAGCTGCCGAAATAGCCAGGCCAGGTGCTGCCACAAGGACCTGGAGAGCAGCTGCTAACTGGGGCTCCTGAAACTGCTGCTCACAGGGCTCTGCAGCTGCTGCAGGTGAATAGCAGGGGCATAAAGGAAGAAAGAAAGAAGTTATGTAGCTGGTGCCATTCTTCTTGCTTGCTATAAAGTGGAAGAAAAGTGCCATTTCTCTGGAGAGCCTGTCAAATGTTTCTATGCAGTAAACCACAGCGCTGCAGGAATGTACCTCCTGCCTTCTCTGCAGGCATCACGTGAACTCTGCAGTGCAGGTTGCTGCACTTCACTGACTTCTCCAGGGCTCGGCTGCGAAATGCAAGAGTCAGGAGGTGTCGTCGTTATCTGAGCGCTTGAAGTATGTCCTACGTGAATGAAAGTGAAGTGGTTTTCCTTCTTGTCGAAGATGTGAGAGTGAAACTCCAGTGCTCCTCTCCTTAAACAAAGGCAGCAGGAGGGATCCCAATAAATCACTCATGAATAGCTGATGCCTCTGGGCATTAACTGATGCCCGGATGATGATCAGTGATTAACCTGATGGCCAGGGAGGGACACGCCAGTGCTTCAGAGCTAGACCTTCAGGATTTCAAATGATACTTGGGCTCCTCTGAAGGGGTCACAGAGAACAAGCCACACAACCAAAACAACGGAGATTTGGAAATTTGCTGCATTTATCTAACCCATGCTGCGGAGCAAAAGCCACAGAAAGCTACGCCAGTGCTGGTGGGGAGATGGAGCTGAAGACAGCGAGAAGGGAGTAAGGAATGGAAAAGGGTGATGCTGCCCCTGTCAGGGGTGCTGGCGGCCCAAGCGCTGTGCTTAGCTGAAGGCAGTGCTCCCAATCTGTGCACACTTTCCAGTGTTGGGAAGTGCCCAACTCTTGCTGGGGCCCATATGTAGATAGAAAAAATGTAGATAGACTGATCTTACAGATTCAAAATAATTAGCTGAGGGCTGTCTCGAGCTGAGTTACCTACAAAAAGAAGCTCATGGAGGAGCATCAGAAACTGGTTTGTGTTGTGGACAGCACAAAGAAGAAAACTCTTTTTGCCTGGCATCTGCTCTTCTAATAAATCCTTATTTTGCCTGGGATTTGCCTGTAACTGGAGCAGATTTACTAACTCTTCCTACTTCAAAGAGAAAGCATTGAAACCAGGCCATAACAGATAAGAGCTAATTGCAGTGAGAATGTTCAAATGTTCAGATTATTGGTCCCCTCAGAGGCTGGCTATTAAACTCAAAAGTATAATTCATATGCCATTTTGGAGAAGAAAAAAATAGAAAAAAAATCATAATTGATCTGCCAGAACTCCCTGTGAAAGTGTTTGAGTCAAAAATACTTCGTTAAATATTATAGTTTCTATGGATAACAATGTGATGTTGATACCTTTAAGAACAGTTATGCCTTCTAACCTAAACGTAACCCATAAGATTATCATCAGTGAATGCTGAGAGGGAGGAGGATGTTGTTTTTAACGCAGATGATCCAGCCTGGTATTTGCTATACAGTCTGCTGCCCAGTGCTGAGCTGACTGGGCTCCTTCCAAAGTCTTCAGTCCAAGTGTTTATTTGCACTACCGCGATGCCTAGGATGTAGTGTTGCTGTCGGAAGAACAGGCGTTCTGGACTCATGTTTGTACTTACAGAAATAGGGAAGAAATATGTTGGGGACTGAAGGAAGCTCACAAGAGGCTCACGATAATCATTACTGCTGGGGAACCAAACAGATGGAACCTCAAGTAAACCAGATACATTAGAAGATATCATGATAAATCAGATAAATTATATCATGATGTGAATGGAAATGTCAGAATTCCACAAGTAGCACAGGTAGATATATATATATTTTTTTCCTCTTCTTGTTATTTCCTAGCCTTGCTCAGCTGGGGAGAACAGTAAGTAAATGCTATGGAGCTACAAATTGTGTAGGCCAGTCTCTTCCAATCTGTCAATGTTTGGTATCTACTGAGTGCAGAGCTCCAAGTAAACAATCGTGACAACTCTAGAGCAGTCAAGATCTCCAAAAGTATCACCAGGGTCTTATTTTCAAATTGTTGGTTTAACTAACAAGTATGTAGTAACACTTTTCTTTAAAAAAAAAAAAAAATCCATCTTAGTGGAAGAATTATAGCTGAGGAAAACATTTCCATAATATTTTAACATTGTGAAACACAACACTTAGTATTCAATAAAAACATAATGCTTTTTTTGTATTTAATCCCACCCTGCTTTTAAATACTTTGTAAGAACTTGATGAGCGTATTAATTCTCCCAGTGCATATGAATTATTACTTTCCACTAGATTTGACTAAGAGTGGATTTCCTCTGAAGCAAAGAGTGTTTTTCTGCTCACAGAATGCTAGGCAGGACATCACACGAGTATTTCAGGAATTATTTGCACTACTGTTGTCAGAGCGAACTGTTTCCTCCGAGACACATAAATCCCACAGATGAGAACCTGTTCCTCTCCTATATACTACTTGCAGCTTCCCTTTCCCTTGGTATTTGTATTAAAAGTTATTACAAATAGCATAACTACTCATTCGATAGTAAAGCCTAGGTGCTTTTCTTTTTTAAAAAAAAAAAAACCTACGGGGAAAGTTGCTATTTCTGTACCGATACAGTCTACAAATAAGCTCGCAAGCATTTTTTACTGCATGAGCTGTGTTCGCACATCCTGTATCTATTGTTACACGCTCAACTTCAAAATACTTTAAATCCCTCCCTGTTGAAAATTAAGTGATTCTAGATTCTAAAATAAAAAAGGGTGCATGGAAGCACATATAACTGTGTGCACATATATAAACAACATATTTAGAACTATATACATGTAAGATTCTGCCTGAGAAAGCATTTTCACAGACTTACTCTGAAATTAACTTATGTCACGCTGGAAACTAAGATTCAGTATCCTGTTTCTTACTCTGAGGGTAGTGACAACCCATATGAGAGGAAGTCTGTTTCTAACAGTAGCACTGATTAATGTTCCTGGTGAATATCACCTAGTAATTCTGGTCTGAAGAAAATGAAGTACTTAAGGAGAAAAACATTGAGAACTGGGCTATCAGCTGACCTTCAGAACAGGAAAAGCCTATCAGCAGCTGAAATTAAGACCCGAACATCCCATTTTTAATTCACTCTCCATTTTTTGGGGTAGTGCTGCAGGCTGCCTGACCAGCAACATTGTAAATTGTGAAGTACAGAGCAACCGCTGCCGCAGACACGTGCTTACATGTTAGACTGTGAATGCCCATCTTTGATTCCTCGTAGCAATACTTGCATTTCTAGATTTACCAGTCTCCATCGGCATGGCAGCAAGCAAAATTGGAAGGGTTTATGAGTTTTGGCTGGCAGAACAAAAAGACCTTCTGTAGTTCTTACAAAAACTCAGACTGAACAGCCCACAGTTACAAAACTAGAGGACATCAGGGGGACTGATTTGTCACAAACAGGGTATATGAGGGGGACAGAAACCAAACCAAAACACACACAGGCGCTACAGGGCCAGTTTCTATACTTCAGATACACTTATTAAAATTAAGACATTTGAGAAATTTGTATAGTAAGATCCCTTTATTAGATACTCAAAAGATACCAAAAAATACCAGAAAAGAAAAAACAGGACTGGTATTGTCCTTAAATTCTTTTATGAAGTCCATCATTAAATATATTTATAATGATTCAAAACAAATATTTGAAATAAAAAAAATCTTAGTCAAAAAGTATACATCAACACAAGTAAACAAAATGAAGTTTCCAAAATCTGTTCTTTTTGGTTTTGCTTTTAAAAACAGTGAAAACAAATAGATGGTTCTCATCTGCTCAAAAGCAGTCAAGTACTTAAGTGATATCCAACATACAGCAATGATACAATTTTTGACAATTTAGTTAGTATTCAATGCCCTTTACAGAGGCAAATATACGATGTCAGGACAGCATAAACATTTGCATTTTTTTTAATAGAGCTCTGGCTCTGTTTCTTAGGCATGATAAGCAATGTGATTCTTTCAAAACTCCACAAGCTAAGGAGTGTTTTTGGAAGAGGCAGCTACTACATGCGCACTCCACACGGGGACTGGCACTTCACTGTTCACAGGCACTGCAAGGTCACGCCATAACAAGACGCTGCTGCTTTTTCTGGTTCTGAACTTTGGTGAGGAAAGAGAGGCAAGGAGAAGTTCCTGTAGCACTGCCCACCTCCAAGGTAACGTGAAGTTTAGAACACAGCGCTTCATCTCCGCATTTAACTTGCTCCCTCTGTGGGGTTATACTTCACCTGCAGCAGCAGGGTGTTGTAAAAGACACTCAAGAGCACCACGGAGCTTTTTATCTCATGTGCAGGCAAAATGGGCACAGAAGTAGGTCAAACCTGAACAAATTTCTATCCTGACGTTTCATACTTATTGTATCCCCCAAAATAAAAGCACCCACTTACTCATCTCCAGTTAAAACTGTTAGTTTGCAGAAGGAGCATCCACTCACCCAACAGTTTCGGACTGTGAGGTTTTACTATTCATTCTACAAGTTTGTTAATTCCAACTCATCATTTACTAATATATTACCGGAGCACTAAATTTTCATTAGAGACTTTTGAAGTTTTTTTTTGTTCTCTCCACCACTCCCTGTAATGTTAAGCTCTATGGAGTACTGGGGTCTGTCATTTAAGCACCCTGTAGATGCAAAAAATTTGGTATTTGATCTTTCCACTCCCGTTCAGCTTGCAGAACATTCAGACAATTCATGTTTTGTCTGGGTGGGTGCCAGCAGCACAGTAACACTAAGCACAGACTCCCTCTCATCTGTGTACTGAGGTCCCCACTTTCCCCAGGATGAAGTCAGCAACGAGGTACCGCAGTTGTGGTCAAACCCCACAGTGGCATATGGAGATTATAGCAGCAAGTTGTTTCAGAAGAGTAAATGACATTTGACTGGTAACTTGGAGTCACTGAATTCACCCAACCATTGTAATTCACAACTTAAATATCAAAAGCAATTGTTTTACGGTGAATCAGAGACCAAGGGCCTGCTGCTCGTGAAAGGCCACGCTCCCGCAGCGCTCCCCACCCGGCGTGGGGCTGCCTCCGCAGTCAGTCCCAGCAGGTGATCCTTTCCTGCTCGGGAATGAGGCTCCAGTTGGGCGACGGCTTGTCCCTCACCAGCCAGTCGAAGTCATCCACTGTGTCCCAGTTGTTCCTGCTCCTGTCCAGCGCAGACGTCTCGAAGTCCTCCTCGATGCCGGGGTAGCTCCAGGAGTAGGGCGCGAAGGCGACCTCGGCGCAGTCCTCGATGACGGCGCGGCTGGTCACGTGCACGTAGAAGCGGCTGCGGCGCGTGCGGTGCGTGCGCAGCTGCTGGCAGGCCAGCACCAGGACGCACTCGCTGCAGCCGTCCACGAGCGCCGACGTGGAGAGGGGCCCGCAGAGCACGGTGCAGCCGCGGCAGTCCCGCACGCGCAGCGTGTTGGCGTTGCCGCGGAGCCGCACGCGGCAGCCGCGCAGCCCGCTCAGCACCACGTCGCGCTGCAGCAGCTCGGCCCGGCCCAGC
>VZSV01000012.1:4881370-4909985 GCA_013398735.1 Nothocercus julius
ACTTCCCAGTTATCTTTTATTTATTATTATTTAGAAAATCGATAAATCGATGTAAGAAGTGTTTTTTTTTTTTTTTCCCTTTTTTTTCTGCTTTCTTCCAATATGTGCTTCATGGCGAGAGGGTGCTTTCTTTGTTCAGAGGAGGGGGGAAAAAAAGGAGGATTAGTCCTATTAAATCTCTTAGGTTGAACCTGGTCATTTGTGGACTTTTAACGTCTGTTGAATAACGTTGGATGATGATCCTGTGAGCTATTAAACTAACTTAGTTTGTTCCAGAGTGGTCCAGGACCCATATTTTTTAAACCTGTAAAGATGAGTTTACATCTTGTTTATATACACTTCCAAAGTCTGTTTCTTGACGTGATACACAGCCACAATTGAAGAAGGGGAAAAGTAGATTTGAAAGATGATTCTCGTCCACCGGTGATCTGATGACCAAAGAATAGGACAAAGCAGTGAAGAAGAAACATATCTTTAAACAGTGTTCAGTGCAACACATATGACAAAGACATCATTACAGTATTAAAAGAGTCTTCACTACCCTTCAAAATCTTGGCAGAATTCAAGGGTAAATAACTTCAAGGTGGATGAGCACCTTATTTCTGTTAATTTTGCTCTCCTGGTTGGATTTTATTGTGTTTCGTTTCATTTTATTCTTAGACTTATTCCTCTCTCCATGATGAGTTTTTATTCCACATGAAGTAATTTTTCTTCTAAGTGACTTAAAGTTCTCAGCTCCATTTTAATAGGTGTGTGTTTCTTTTATTTTAGAATTGAGAATTGAAAATTGCCTTTTTTTTTTTTTTTTGAGCCACCTCAATTTTTTTTTTAAACCATCTTTGTATAATCTGACCTATGCTCTTGATGCTTGAGTTTAATACCAACAATGTTGAATTAAACATCAGGTATGGTGCCAAACCAGCTCGTTCAGACCCCTTAGGGAGTGTGGAATGCTTGTTTAATGCTCATTTTACACTTTTTGACACATCATCGGAAGGCTTCCCCCCATGCCTCTTGCTCATTCCTGTAGGCAGTGACAGGTTTCATTATTTGGGATTGTTTTTAAAGCCTTTTAAGTTCTTTGCCTGCTAATGTTGAAGGGTTGTGAAATAAACACTGTTGTTCATTTGATATATTCTGAAAAAAAAAATCTCTGAATATAAACTTTTCTAAAATCTTTCTGGAGGGCAACATTGTTATTTATTTTTAAACAACTGATGCATACAACAGAAACTCTTACCAATTATATGAAGTCTATTGTGTGGACTATGGTATTGACATATTTCAGAAAACTTTCTAATGCATGAAATTTGTCTTCCTTGAAGCTGTTACTTTGTATTATTGTTAGCATTGGTCTTGGGTTACAAGGCATGAGAATGTGTATGTTTTTAATGTTTGTGTATATTTATAAAAAAAAAAAAATCCTAATATAATAAATTTGTTAATGGCTGGCATTTTTTTCTGCATTTTTTTTTCATTCATAAGTGACAAAAGTGTAATAAAAATCACCAGTGATACATACCCTTTGCCCTGACCTGCACACATCAAAGCAAAATGCATATTCATTTGAGTCCAGATGTTTGAAGGATATGATTAAAGTACGCAAGTTCCGTTTTTTTTAGATGATTCTTTTGGTCAGATCTGAGCTTTAAACTTTTTCCTTCCTGTGTATGTGAGAGTAGTACTCTGTTTTTCTCTTAGACTATTTTTGTTGATTCAGGAGTTCAGAAGCTCACCATGTTGATAGGTTTTAGGGGCTGAATCTGTTTGGGAGCACTTGGCTGTAGTGTATTGTACCTGCACTCTTGATTTGATAGGACTTCTAGTGTATCTGTGGCCTTAAGGCTATAGTTACCACACACAGGACAAATATAGCTTAGCTGTATCTTAATATTTATATCACAATTATTTATATAGCTCAGTTATCCTGAGGGGAAAAGTGAGCGCAAAAAAAAAAAAAAAAAAAGGCGGCATGATAGTCTGGTAAAAACTGCATTTCCTCCAAGGGCACTTTTGGTATCCATAAAGCTTTGAAACTCTAGTCCTTAGTCTAGAGTTGAAGAGCTCTGTCACTATGGACATGCTGATATGCTGCTGGGGCATTTTACTGTAGGTGTATTTTCAGAATTTTGCTGGTGTATTTACACCTCGGTTCCTGAAAAAAAATTGTACCACATAACTGTGGTTGTATTTTGTAATATGGCTGCAATGGTCAATGGTTGCGTCTTTTCATGCTGCGTTAGGCTTGTGATAACTCTAATGGTTGGTGCTTTTTTAATGCAGATTTAGTAATGGGAGCATGAAAGAAAGGCCTCTAACATGATAGATATAATGCAGGCATGAGAATCTTAATAGTACAGCTCATTCAGTTTTGAGAGTTGTCATAATTAGTGCTAGTTCTGCTGCTGGAATAAACTGCATCTCTGCTTGGAAGGTTTCCTGTGCTCACCTAATCTCTGTAGCATAGGTTTGAAGGCTGGTCTGCAAAAACAAGGATATTTTGCTTTCTTACAGTAGAGGTAAAGCAGCAAAATGCACGTAGTGTAATAACATTCTTTTAAAAGTACAACTGTTTAGTGTGAAAGCTGGCATAAACATCAGTAGAGCCCTTGTATCAAGAAAAGTGCATGCACAGTGCATCCTGAATGGTGTATTTTCAGAAATTAACTAAATGAACGTGCGTATCTTTATTTTCTACTGTTGATTAGCCCATTTTCATTATGAAAGACTCGTTTGTTGTGTGTTTATTATTTCTGTTTTAATTGGGAGTCGCTGAGTTTGCAGATAAAATAAGAATTAACAAGATTAATTAATACCAACTGACGACATGAGTCTTCTGTTCCTGGAGCTTCTTTCTTTATAGTGGCTTTACAATCATTTAGAACTATTTTGGATATTAGTTTGAATACAGAACTGTCTACCAGAAAGGAAAGAAGGAAGGTGGGCTGACTCTGGCAAAACCTAATTCAGTAGCCTTCCTTTCAGGGAAGGTATCAAGAGTAGAGGCTAAGGAAGAAGAAAGTCCGGGAAGAAAGTTTTGACTTAATTGCAAGAGAGTGATTGTCTTGTAAGGGCTGCTCTTGTAACTTATTTTGGGAGAACTTGCGTTGATTTGTATTGTGAACTTGACCTGAATATGGAAATTCAGTCTGGTGTTGAAGGCTGAATTTATTGAGAGACATATTAACTAGAGAAAAAATTTCTGTCCCACTGAACTAGATGGCAGAATATCTGATTGCTTCAGCAAGGCATTGGCTTCAACAAGGAAAAGATTGTTAGTGTGGAGGATGTTCATTTTTGGAGCAGTGGTATGGACTGCACTGTTGAATTAGTCACCCTCTCTCAATTCATCACATTCAAATTTTGGTTGACTTCCTGCACACAGTAACTAAAAGGATATAAAAGTCTGTTTAGCTATTGACAAGGATAAAGGGTTAGATGATGCTTGCTTATGTGTATCATGCTTGTGGCAAGATACCAGCATTGTGAGTTTTTTAAACTAGTATTGACGGAAATGGTGTTAAAAAGATGTTAATGGGGCATTGGTTTACAAGTTATTTGAGGAATAATCAGTTCATAAGGAAGTTGCATTCTGAGTCTATGTATGTATTTTCTCTTTTCAGAATCTTTGGAAATTAGATATAAGGAATGATAAGTATGACATGCAGGTATTCTGCAGGTATACTAGACATCAGGTAAAAAGCATTCGAGATGTTAACAGGGCATTGGTTTACAAGTTATTTGAGGAATAATCAGTTCATAAGGAAGTTGCATTCTGAGTCTATGTATTTTCTCTTTTCAGAATCTTTGGAAATTAGATATAAGGAATGATAAGTATGACATGCAGGTATTCTGCAGGTATACTAGACATCAGGTAAAAAGCATTCGAGGAACTGAAGCAAGACATTACTTAAACTACTGTGTTGCACACATACTGTCATGATTTGTGTTACTGCTTGTAGTAGTGTCTAGAAGTACATAGAACATGTAACATGCTTTGGACAGGACAGCATTTCTGCTTAACCAACTTTTTTGAGATTACCACCGCTTCTTCTCCTGTTCAAAAAGTTCTGTGCATAATGAGTTTCCCAAAAATTATGTATGTGGTGGAGCAACTTGAGCAGAAGAGAGAGCCCGGAATAGTCTGTGACATGCTTAGGAGCGGTAGTCGTCATTGGGAAAAGGGCTGAGCTGGATGTTGAACCTGATGAATGGTAGGTAAGCATCCTGACATCCAGACTGAGCTATTCTGCATTTTCTGCTTGATTTTGAAAACCTGCTTTTAGATCGAAGTCTTGTAAAAATGTTTTCGTGGCCATGAGCTGCTCTATGGTTAATGGGGAAAATTCTGTTGAACCAATTAATGTAACGTGTGGTGGGAAAGCAGACCTGCCCTGGGAACTCAGGTCTATGCGCTCGTCTGCAGTTAGACTGACTTTCACTAACAAATAGACTATTAAAATTGAAGTGCAAATTTCCGTTTTATTTTTCATGTTTTAAAATATGACTCTAGTTTTTGGAAGCATGAAAAGCTTGGAATAAACTTTCCCAGTGAAAAAGAATCAGTTTTATGCGCTATATTAGTGGGAAATCAAATTTAACGAATAGACGAACAGTCTGCTCTAGGTTGTCTGTGCTTTAGTGTTAGTGTGTAATTTTTATTTGACTTTCTGTCAGTGGAGCTGTAATTAAAAACTGTATAAGAAAAGCCTGTCGTCTTAGATGCCTGTCTCCTGCCAGGTCTCAGGATCCATTGAGATGCGTCCTGTTGTAGCACTTTGGTGTTTACTAAGTGACTGTAGCACTTCATCTAATTCTTGAATCATTCCCATCCCTCTCCTTTTTTTTTTTTTTTTTTTTTTTCCTGTCTAAACATTTTCTTTTTCCATAAGGAGAGGTTCTACGTAATTTTTCCAAGTATGTAAATTACAGATTTTTTCTTGTACCTATCATGTACAGAAAATCGTTGGGAATACTGATCCTTTAAATGAGAATTCTGCAGCTGATCTGGGACATAGTGAGTTCATCTTAAAAATGCTACTCAAGTATAGAAGCTGAGGATGGAAATTCATTTTCCTACATAAAGAAGGTTCACACAGGTTAAATTCTGTGTAACTATCCTGGAACCCCTCCATTTATTTGTTTGTTTATTTATTCTTATGATGGGATGGAAAATACATGTAAGAAGTATGTTGGTAGAGCATAAGCCCAGTGTGGTTTAAAAGTTAGAGGTTGAGCCCTTTGCTTTGCAAAGTACATTTAAAAAATAGTGCTTTCTTTTTACTCCTATTGTCTTAAAATGAGAGGTTTTTATAACTCTCTGTTTTTATCCAAATAAAATCTGGGTGTGACGTTTTCATTTCCAGTCAAATTCTGCAGTATTTACCTCTTCTCTGTTGACTTTTGTGTTGTTCTTTTGCTACATGTAATTTTAATAGTAATAAATATCTCCGAGTGATCTATCTTTTTGTATTCCATTTTTGTAAAAGACTGCATGTGGCAAGCAACTCCAGGCTTACCGTAAAACCCATTATTGTTTTCTGGTGCTACATTGTTGGGCAGATCTTAGATTACTCAAAAGTAGTAAGGACTTGAAATTTAAAAGCAAATTATACACTAATAAAGGTTTGAATTTACACTCCTTTTTTACACTCCTGTATTGCAGAGAATACAAGCAAGATTCTGCAGTCCTTGTTCAGGTAAGTTCCCTTCAACTGATCTTAGGCCATCTTGTTCATGAGGAACCTGAAGTGATAACTGACATAGTAAATGCCCAGTATAGACAACATAATAGTTAGAACACATTAGCAACTTGATTGAGTACTGTTTAGGTAATACACATTAGCTAACATGGGATAAAATGATAACTTTTCGTCCTAGTTAAGAAATGCAGTGAAAATAAATTTGGGCAGTATTAAATTAATGGTAATCTGGTAGGAGAGCTTTGGGAGTTCTGTCTCTGCAGTCAGTGTAGGATCAATCTTAACGCCTTTGTGTACCGCTTTGATACAGTTTAAGGAACATTCTCTTCTGTGATACATCTTCCGAAGAGAGTTATCTTTTATCAGTATTCAAGTTGAGGGTTAAAAATGTCATAAAATTGATATTCAAATAGTACATTTAGCTCACTGCAGAGCAGTTTGCTGTGGCGAATATTATAGTAATCCTGATTTCTTCTGTTTTTGTACCTGACAATTAATTGTTGTTAAAAGTGTTGTTAAAGTGACAGTTTATTTCTCAGTATTTTCCAAAGTGAAATTATTGTTAATGTTAGTACTGTAGGTTAAAATCCTGGAAAATGGTGCAAAATTGTGGAATGGTTCAGGTGATTTGATGTTTTGTTTATTTACAAACCACGATGAAGCTTTTTTTAGAGTTTCTCTGACTGGACAAAGTCTTACTGAAGTTGGTAAGATTTAGGAGGCGTATCATAAAGAGTGTTTGCTTAGGTACTGGGTATGTTACTGTGTTTCAGTTGGATCACTTCCGCTAACAAGTGGTTATTACAGCTATCACTTCCTTGTTTTAAAAGAGATTACCAAAGGTTGCTTTTCGTAGTCAGATGTCATCAGGCTGCCCATCAGGCACTGAGACTATGTTGCTGCACTTAGGCAGATTTTTACAAAGGCTTTGCGGCTGATTTATTTCCTTTTGGATGACTGAGTTTTGATTCTAGTTGTCTCAGACTTCTAGGAATTATTGCTCTAAACATTGCTTGTTTAAAGAAGGTGCTGTGCAAGCTTTCTAAAAATGCAAAAATAACATTTTACTGCTTTGTATGTGAAGTTGTGCATGAAGTTATGAAAGACTTCAGTGAAAACAAACTAATTCTTTCATGACAAAATGTGAGTATAATTTGAGTGAATTTAGTATTTACAATAGTTTCGACTAAATGTCTAGTACAATAGTGAAAGCTATCAAAATAATTGACATAATTTCTGAGGAAGATATCCTTTTTGGTAGCTACTCATAATCTTCACAGATTCTACAGAATTATAGATATTCTAGAAATGTAGGGACAAGATAAATGCTTACCTTGTCTGTTCCTTATGACCAACAACATACAAGCTGGGTCTTGTAAACAGTTACTTTAAACTTTTAAACTTTAAGCATTTAAACTTGGGGTTGAAGTTTTGTTATGACTGTGTATTTTTTTTTTTAAGGACACATTAATTATTTCTGCTTATGGATTATATAAATAATATGTACATATATGAAACATGAGTAAATGGTTTCAGGACAACTCCAATTTTAATGACTGCACAGGTTATAGACCCTGCATAGGCCACGTAATAGTGTGGTTTGCATGGCACAGTGATAAAAGCAGTTGCTTTCATCATAGAATTGCAATATATTCCTTTCTTTGTAGACACAGTAAAGGAATAATTTAGCTTTAGAGGACCTTTAGAGGTTATGCAGTCCTATCCCCTGCTGTAAGCAGGACTAGCTGCAGAATTAGAAAAGGTTTCAAAACTTGAATAGTGATGTGCAAATTTCCAAAGATTTTGCAGTATTAATGCTTATCATTCCTGTTTGTGAACATTATTTTTCCTTATATCAAATTCAAATTTCCTGAATTGCAGCTTGCAAACTGTTGCTTCCTGCCCTTCTGCTGTGTACTGCTGAGGGCTCTGGCTCTGCTTGTCTTAGCACCTCCCTTTGGCTAGTGCAAGACTATAGTTAATCTCGTTTAGCCTTCCATTTTCCAGATTAAAGAAATGTAGTTTCCTCAGTTTTCTTCAGATGTCGTATGCTCCAAACCCTTAGTGATTTTGTTGGCGTTCTACTGGACTCTTGCCCATCTCTTTGGATCCCTCTTGAAGCGTGGGAGTAGAACTGAACACAGTATTGCAGAATGGACCTCCCCCCAGTTGCTGAGCAGAGGAGGAGAATCAATCAGCTCCCAGGCTATGCCCTAGCTAGTGTGAGAGTGGTGGCTGCATTAACTGTACAAGGAGACTGCAGTTGAACAGTTGCTTTAAGCAAATGTTGATCCCTTCCCCTCTAAGTTACTCAAACCGCTCATTCCTGTCCTCTCTTTTAGGCTGGAACTGCTCTTGTAACCCTATGGCAAGCCAGAGCCAACTTGGGAAGCTAGTCTAAATTGAAAATCATAATACATAATTATAAATATAATAAATACATGTTTAAGTAAATAGAATAAATACATGTTTCAGCAGACAAAATGGTGTTTTGTTTTCCCATATTTTTAAATTTTTCCCCTCTTTCTGTTCTTTGTGGATTTTCTTCCCTGAGACTAGGAAGAGTTGTAAAAGTTTCTGCCTGTCTGACTGCTCTAGAAATGATGCCTCTAACTGGATTGTATGTTTTGATCATGAGTATGTTTCAATGTTTCTGTTTGTAGTCACAGCAAAGTGCTGGTCACAGAGAAGTTGTTTTAATGGTAGGTGAATTCCTGGGAAAATGTTTCTGTGCAACTGAATTTAGTCAAAGATTATCAGTGTGTCACTAATTAAGATGTTTAGAAAAAGTAGGAGTTCAAAATTGTCATTTCATGTGTGAAATGAAGGTTCAGTACAGAATCAATCCCAGATTATTTTAGAATGTGACAGCAAGAAGTGTCATGCCTGTAATATATACAGTAATTTTACAGTATCAGTTTGGAAAGAGGCTAAGAGAAAAGTAAATAATGCAGATGAAGAAAAAATAGCTGAAGAGTGTGTATAATGCCCTCCCTCACTGTTAAGAATGCGTTAATGGCTAAATTACTGTTTCTTAGAAGAAAACAACTGCTTTCAATCACAAAGGTACAAAGTCTATATCATCCTGATACTGACCCTGGCCTGTGGATTGACTTTCCTGCCTTCACTTCCGACCTGCTTTATCATCACTAGCTTGCCCCGTGATCCAAACCCTTGGATGAATGTGTCTGTCCCCGCCCCAGGGCTCCCTGCTCACCTCCCTTGGAGGGGGTGGGACAGGTCCTGGCCAACGGGACCCTTGCCTTGCCCCAGCCTCATTACTCTTCTCCACTCCTGGCTCCCTATTCTGATGGGAGCAGCACAGGCTACTTCTTTGCAGCCATAGCCGTAGCTGTCATCTGAAGTTTGACCTTGGTTTGAGTCCAAATCTAGAAACTTGTCAGTCTCTGGGAGTCTATTCCTACTCACTGTGTCTAGTTGTAATTCACTGTCTTGGGATAATGCAGTTGATACCCATTTCATACATAAAACATGAATTTGGCTCAGTGTGTCATGTAACTTCTGTATAAAAGGACTAAAAGGATAGTCTGTGGCAAGAACAACAGCAGACAGGGAAGTTCTTTGTTTAAATCACCAACAATTCTAAGTTAAAATTTGCCAACAATTTGCTTTATGGAAAGCCTGGTGTGAAAATCACACAGTGTAGGCTTGCACTGATGAACACACTTAGAAATGAATACCTGTGTATCTTAAAGTCAAGTTTGTGTTGCTAAAGATACCCTCTTTAGAAACAGACTGCATGAGTATTTGCTTTTGAGTGTTCGAAGGGTGAATCTGGTCATATATCTCTTCAGTTGCTCTTCTCAAGAGTAATAACCATTGAAATCCTGTATTGGTTAAAAAGATTTAAATCTGGTTACTTGGTTATGTAGGATTTGGGTATCTGCCCTGAGACAAGAATAAAATTTAGTATAAATAGGTAGTGAGTTTATGTGGCTTGGTGTAAACTTGATTATTCTTTTTCCAGATGACATACCCCTATGCGTGCTCTTTGGCTTGCATATTGGTTCTGTGGTATATCACAAAAGCAATGCAATACAGCACTGGGTTACTATAAAGTTGTATAGCTGTTATTTGGGAATTTGGGGATGGTGGTAATCAGAATTTGCTGTAGCTTATGTTCAGATGTCAAAGTGCGAGGAGTACATAGCCCCTAAGACAGTGGGTGCTGACCAGGACACCTTTTGAACACAGCAAGAGATTCCAAGTATTCCATAGGTTTGCTTTTGGTGGTGGTATTATGTTGATCTGCTGTATAAAATCTTCTGTAGCTTTTTGCAGATTAACTCTTTGGTAAATGAGAAACAAAACAAGTCACTGCTGGCATATTTCTTTTTACATAAGGATATAGAATGATGCTAATGTTTTTGAGAATTTGGTTGAAGCACAAAGTTCCTAAACCAGATAGCTTGCATTGATACTTTCAATCTGCTTCTGTGGATATTATCTTTGGTATTGTTGCTTTTATTTATTTATTTATAAATTTCTTTGTGGAACTGTGAAATCATGGATCCCACACAGTCAAATTAAGAAACCCAGATGAATACACAGTTTGTGTAGAACTCTACTTTCTTCCTAGCTACAAAAAAACTGATAGACATTTAGGAATTAGGTTTATACAATGCTGTAGTGCCTTACAAAGCATCTATGTTTTGTTTCTGAGGAGTGTTAAATTTGTCCAGAGTTTTTCTCCAATAAGAGCAACCCCAAAAGCCAACAATCTTTAATGATATATGTAGAGAGGGTAAAGCATGGGGTTCTGATTTTAGGAGGAGGTACATTATTTCACCTGCTGATGCAAAATTATATAAAGATTCTCCTCCTTAGTAATTCTGCTGAAAAGACTCTAAGAGATGGTAACTCTCTCAGTTTTATTCTCTTGCTTGTTAGGAAGATTGCCCTTCTGTAGAGACTGGTTGTAGTTCTTGGGGTTTTCCCAAAATGCCTAATATGTTTTCTTCATTTTTTGTTGTGTGTTGTACAGTGGTAGGAAGCTACAGTATGTTGGCTAGATTTTTCCTATGAAATACTTGTGGAATGAGTAAAATGTAACAACAAATTACTTTTTTCTAATCAAATCAACTAGATGTTTAGCTGAGGGGTTGAGTAGTGGAGAATGTGTTGACATTAGGGTTTAATGACCTTGGCATTTCCGTGCCATTTCTTCTTTTCTTCTAATTTTGTAACTTGCAGATTTTCCAGAGTTTGTTGAACTTATCAACTTCAGCTGATGTGCGTTAGTAGTTTTAACACTCGTAGAAGTACTGATTGAGCAGATTTCTGCAGTCACTTGGACTTTTCCATAGCATTTCTCTTTAGTGGATATTCAAAGACTTTTTTTTTGTTTGGTAAAGCAAAGATGTTTTATTGCCTTTTTTTTTTTATGTCAATGTTAGTATTGTCATAGTATATGATGGGATTTTTGAAAGTAGGGATGCAGTATGAAAATACAGATTCTGGTGACCTTCAGTGGAATTACTGAAGTGTTTTTTTTTTTGTTTGTTTGTTTGTTTTTTTTAAGCTAGGTATCTTTGAAACCTGTTTTTGAGAGATGGGTATGCTGTGTATCTGTTAGAGGAAATAACAGTTATATGTCGTGCTAACTACACAGTTAAAACAGAATGCAAATCGATTAATTTGTTCTTACTACTACACATTTACATTGAAATTCAGTGACATCATAAAATTTCATGCTGTAGTTTACTTAGAACTAAAGTGCAAGAGCAGTCAGTTTTCATGTTGGTTGCTGTACACAGCAGTGAGCACATGTGCTACTGAGTTAAGGGAGAACTTGTCTTTCTCACAGTGCAGAATCACATCGTGAATGCCGAGTTAGTCTAACCTTTGAAGTATTTCTCTGTAGCCATGATGTGTTTTCCTGTTCTTGCTGTTATCTCAGTGCGGTGGTAGAGAGGGTTCCTGGCAGTGAGGGATCCTCTGGTCTTGCTTCTCCCTCTCTTCACCGTCTAAGATGCAACACAGAGGACTGAAGAAAACTGCATGAGGCTGTGCAGGATAGAGAACCCCTGTCTGCCCCGTGCTGGTCTAAAGGATAAACTGGTGCCAGAATTGAGTTACAGAAAAAGGGCATGAAAAAGATGACAGAATCAGAGTCACAGAACAGTAGGCTGGAAGAGACTTTTGGAGATTTTTTGAATATCCTCCCAAAAAAGAATCAGCATGGAGTGTGAAGAGATCAGTTTTATTTCATTATAAGGTGTATTGTGAAGATGAGACTGTACAGGGATACAGGGTTAGGAAATGCTAACATGCATTGAATAATTTAACTATTTGGTTTGGAGGGCATCTCTGCAGTGAAGATAAGGGAGCGCAAAGAGGACTTGAGAGTTAAGGACATGAAAATGGGAGAACGTGTTACATAACAGTTGAAATTCTGAGACTTAAGGTGAGCAGGAGAAGCAGGATTGAGCAAACTGAAGCCTAGAGGAAACAGCAATCAGAGGAAGAAGTCATGAACATACTTTGTAGAGCCAGCACCAAACTGAGTAAGTGGTGATTAGGAGAGTAGGTGGCTATAATATTGTGAGTCTAAAAATGTGCTGCATCCAGTGAATAGATGCTTTTGTGCAGCTTGGGTAGTGCAGATGAATTCCCAGCTCCTTCTGTAAGGCTTTTTAGGACTCTTACTATTAATCACAAGTTCATTGTAATACACGTCCAAATATTGTGAAGGAGAAACTGAAAGTTGGGTGTATCAGTGACAAGCAACAGTTAAGAAGCATCTACTAGAACAACGGTGACCTTTTTAGTGCTTTGCCATTTATATTGGGTATAGTTTTGTTTCTAGACTGTAATTTGTTTATCTTTTTGGCTGGTATTAACTCAGCAGGGTCATTAATTCTGAAAATTTTGTTACAGTTTCTGTAGTGTTCATGGGTACCTTCACTGGAAATAGTGGTCAGGCTAAACATAAATTTCCACTGAAGAATTTTTATGGGAATCTTGAGATCGCATTCAGTGTTACTTTTTCCTGTACTTTTTTAGTTGCAAAACTTCTGTTTAATCAGTTTGGTTAAGCGTTTGTCTTCCTCTCCTTTTAAACACCTACATATAACTACAGGGTAGAACCTCAGGTGGAATTTTGTGGAGCATTATGTGTGCTTGAGTTTGGCTGTGAGAGAAACAATTGGAATGCGTGTGGTTCTCAGTAGAAAATGCTTGTTAATTTAAGAATTAATAGTGAGCAGTAGTCCCATAAATTAATAAAAATCATTGAGATACTCTAAAAATTGTTGTTGAAAGCAATCTTCTGTCTGATATAGTTCAAACATCCATCCTCTCCTTTTTTGCTTTAGTTGTCATGGATGATGACGATGATGAATCCTGTCTCCTTGATCTTATCGGGTGAGTTTTCCTTAAGTAATTCTTTCAGAATTTTTTGATAAATAGAAGACTTCAGCTTTTGGAGTAGAAGCGGTAGAAATTTTGCAAGCACTAGGCTTGTATTTTAAAGGAGAAAGTAAAATTATGGTTTGTTTCCCAATTAGAAAATGCTTAGTTTTTAATAATACATGTTTACATAAAATGTTACTAGAATAGAATTGCTGTCTACTATTGTTAAGTACTAGCAACAAACAAGCACTCATCAGCGTTTTGCTCAAAATGTTTTTAATAAAATAGGGGATTTTCAGTACAATCAGTACAATCAACGAAGTCTGTGGTCCTATTTGTTCTCATTACTTCCATAACACATTTGCTTGCAACTTTATTGTATATTCCAGATGAAAATCTCGTTAAGCACCAATTAGGTAAGCTGCAGCACAAGCAGAAATTTTGTGGCAGTTGTATGTGGCAAAGTTACTTTTGGCTAATGTTCATGCTGTTTATTCAAGAACAGATCATCTGTTGTAATGCATTTAAAATATAAGAAGAAATTGAATATCCCAGATACAGTATTTCATTCAAACTGCCAAAAATCTATATGGCACCGGTCACGTAGCAGCTACTGCAATATCTTCCACTCTTCATACAGAATTGTTTACTATCTTAAGTGTAGTAAATGGCATTTTGAATTTCTTATTCAAAGCTTCCAGAAAAACTAGTGAGAGCTTTGACTTCTAAAAAAAAACAAAATGCCAACTCAAAACAGAATGCAGTATTTTGGGCTTTACTGTGTGGTTGATATAACAGAAGCATTGTCCATGGTGGCTTGTGGTTATTTTTTATGTAGTATACAGTCCAAGTTTACTGATTGTAGGCCTAAAAATGAGAGTATTTATATCCTGCTTGGAGCAGAAAAATAACCACTGACTGCATGGGACAATTAAGTGCTCTGTCATGAGTGTCGATATGTGATCATAGTACAAATTCACAGATCCTGAAAAGAAGTGCTGTGTTGATGAGCATTTGTGTGAAAAAAGTTGTGTTCCCTTCCTGCTACTTGCAGGAATTACTCCCTAAAGCATCTAGAAGAATGGAAGACTGTTTTTCCATTTTTCCATCAGATCTCTGATTTTTGTAAGTGCCTTTTAAAATTCTGTAGTTATTTTATTAAAGACAATATGTAAGCTGATAGTGTTTAATGTTTTTAATTGCATTTTTCATGACTTAAAGCTGATGAATGCTTAAAATGGCTTGATTATGTATCAGTAAACCTCATAAGCGTGATAGATCCCTGTATGTGATCTTGAGATCTTTCTATATACACACACACGCACACGCGCACATAAATAGGAAACAGAACAGGCATGGAGGTGTGTATTTGAGCTTTTTAAAGAGTAGCTATAAATATGGAAGATACTTAATTTGTTCCCTCTCTATTTTGTAGGATGATCAAGAATGAAGAAGAGATGTTTAGAATTAATATTTTTACATGGGAAGCTCCTGCTTCTTAAACAAGTTTTATTATTGCTTTTTAACAAATAAAGATATTTTAAAATCAGAAAATTCTATCATTTTGCTCTTTATGCTAATGAGCATTTTCAGAAATGCTGTATCGTTGTATTAAAATAATTATGTGACATAACTTCTGAATATATCTTAATAGGTCTGTGTTTTCAGTTGTATTGATGTATATTTTATTTGAATCTTCAATACTTTATCAGATATTAAAGATTAAGATTTAAAAGTATGATAATTGATTGCAACACTTAACTAAATAGGTGGGCATAATAGCTGATCTCAGTAGAAAAGATGGTTCATATATTAGTTTTCATATTATCTGGTGACAGTATTTTCCTTACGTTTTGTACTCTGTGTTGTCATAAGGTACTATGTGTTCTAAGCGTACATAAAAGGAAGTAAAGTTGAATGTAACTAAGATTCTGTGAAGAACATAGTTTTTTTTTCTTTTTTTTCTTGAACTGCTTTGTCCAAGTGGCAATGTGATAAACAGATGATGTAAATTTTCAGCTTTTTATTGGAGTCAGTGAAGGAGACCTCATTTATATGAATAGAATACAGGGCTCAGTTAAATAAACCTTATTGAGCAGAAAGCTGTTTAAGTAATAACTTTTTTTTTTTTTTTTTTTTAAAAGGGACCCACAGGCACTGAATTATTTTCTACATGGACCTAGTAGTAAATCTGTAAGTAGCATTCATATTTATTAGACATGTGTAAACTTCATTATGTATATTATTTTTGAACATGATTTTTATGTTTTGCCAGAGCAATGAAGACTTGACTAATGCAGAATATTCTGTAGCCAACTCAAATTCAATTTTCGCCAACTCCAGTGTAAGTAGCCAGGAGAGAAATTACATTTTAATTGAGATTGCATGCCTCTGTTGTTTTTTTTTTTTATATATATACATATATATATATAAAATACATTTTTTTTTTTTTAATATGACTGAATGAAGTAGATTTGGGTTTTGACGTTTTTGATATGAAAATTCTGAATTAGGACTGCCTCATGCAGTTTATTTTAAACACTGAGTTTTCAGTGGGGAGTTGAATTAAATAAGTGGCACTCTTGGGACATTTCTCAAATATTCAAAAGCAACTTGTTGAGCAGTGTAAATGTTCTCAAGTATAACTCTACCCAGTGAACTGGTCTTGTCATTTTATTGTTCAGAGAAATAGTAGTGCTCAAAATCATGAAGTTACAGTCATTTATATGTTTCCTGTGTATATTAGAATATTTTTGCTCCTTATTTCTAAGTAGAATCTCAAATAATTTTTTTTTAAACAAATTAGTGTTTTTTAGATTGAAAAACTAGCTTGGGATATCCTCTTTCTATAATTCCAGTATTAGGGATTTTTTCTGGACTGTATCCTGATCCATGGTATGCTATGAATTAATTATTGCTGTGTATGAACTCTTTATCCTTAAGAAAGGTTTTAAAATGTCACTTTAAATTTATTAGGCCCTTTAAGTCATCTTCAGTGTTTTTTCTTAACCAGGAGATTATTGCAGCAGTGGGCCAGTTTCTCAGTGAGGCTGTGGAATCTGCATCGGGGGAGGTTTTTAAGACTCAACTTGACAGATCCATGGCTGTCATGGATATCTAGGATTGGCAATAGTCCCACTTTGATCAGGAGGTTGGGCTAGATGACTTCCAAAGGTCCCTTCAAAGCCACATTTCTGTGCTATCTCTCTCTCTTTTTTTTTTTTTTTTTTTTTTTCTCGTTCATCCCACAGTTGAGTTATATGAGTGCATACAGTCAGGTTTTCCCAGTAATTCCTCTGTCTCTTTTACTGTCTTTATGACTGTGCCTGTTTAGCCCATGTTCCGAACAGATCTGTGGATATACTATAGATGTGCAGGGTCTCTTTAATTATCCTTTAATACATAAGTCCTGTAAAACGTGTAGTGTGTGTGGAGACCTGGTAGCTTTCTTGAGCTGCAGTACTGTGAGGTTGAAGTATTTGCCCTGCCCTTCTCCTTTCATCCTTATTATTACATATGTAGAACATACATTGAGTGACAGCCCATTCTAGAGTTTACAGGCTAACAGATGGAAGGTGTGAGAGATGAGCTGTTTGGGAAGATGGTGGGGAAAATGGGGTACCAACAATAATAGGGTGCACCCAATTTTCAGCTGCTCAGGAACAGTGGGCACAATTTGATACCAGACTAGCCATGATCAGACAGCACTTTCCTGAGTACATCATGGCAGAGGTGAGTTTGCAGGAGAGACAAGATCATGGGAAGACAGACAAGATCATGGGAAGACAGACAAGATCATGGGAAAAAAAAGGGTAATGTATGACATGGATTTGGCACAGGATGAACTTTCTAGTTGTTCCTTTCAGAGATTCTTCAAATAGGCATGAATGTGTGAGTGGAAGTAAAGAGTGTATTTCTTGTATATTCTCAGAAGGTGAACTTCTGGAGTTAGTTGAGATGAAATGGGAGCTACTGGGGAAGATGGGATTGATGGGTAGGAATTAGTGGTTGGGAGAAATGAGAATATTCAGTGAATGCCAGAAAACTCTTCTGTGGTGTGAGGCTGGTGAGTAGATGATCTAGAGGACAGGGGATCAGAGTAGCAGTTTTGTAATGTGTGTTCCTAGGGCTGCCTACTCCCTTTCACTCTCCAGCCCTGACTTCTCTCATGTTTCTGTTCTCATCCTCTTGCATCTCTATAACTAATATTGATGTTATCTTCTCTTCTTAACTGGCTTGTATTCAATGAATTTTTCATCATTCCTATTCATCACTGTAAGAGAATGGAATATTCGCAGAGCCAGACAGAGCAAGACTCTGGTTGCTGACAACTAGATAGACAAAGTTCCAGAGGCACTAAATGCCTGTTGAAATCAGTAGGGTGTTATATGTCTTTTTAATTTCTTTTTTTTCTCTTTTTTCCTCCTTCCTTCTTCTTAATACCTGGGCAGTAGAGAGAGATTCAGCTGCTAACTAACTTGGAAGACTCTCAGTTCCAATTTATGCATCCAAATATATTTTCATATGTTAAACAGTCCTGGGAATATAGCTGTGAATATTGATTGCCTGTAATGGTATTACTTAGAAGCTGAAAGGGACAACTAAATTATAGAAATAGGAAGGATTCTGAACTCATTTTTATGTCAGGTGAGGTATCTCCATAAAACATGCTCAGCTAGTGTTCCTTGCCCTTTTTGTAGGGGAGAGAGATACCCAGTTGAATTCTGCTTCTAAGATGAGGTTTCTGAAAGACTAATGTTGAAGACATTCTGGCTGGGGACGCTTCACAGACACCATAGGGAACCCTCCATAGGAAGCTGGCAGTCGGCAGTCCTAATGGAACGCTAGTTAGTGCCGCCTTTTCACTCTGGCGCAGTCCAGAACCTGATTTAGGTGTTCATGAGGTACAGATGTTTACAAGATGTTTAAATGTACGAGATGTACAAGATGTTTAAATACCAGTTTCATTCCATTGGTTAATATATAGTTAAAGGTTTTTCTACAGTTTTATAATTGTCTGTGGAAATGTTTTATTGAATTGGAACAACAGTCTCTTAAAGTTCTAAAACATGAAGGAAGTTTCATAACATAAAATCAGGAGGAGAATGCGGTAGAATTACAGGTAACTAATAACTAAAATTCTAAGCGGCTATGATGCTTGGGGAGCTGAAGTTAGGAGAGCTGATAATTATGTCTTGCAGCATCTCCACCCTGTTTAGATCAGGTGAAAACAGATATTTGTTGATCTTCAGTGATTGAGGGTTCAGAATATGAATTTGCTCATAATTTTACATGCACATGTTGCATTTGACCTGACTTAAAAAGAAATTGGATGTTGTTTTGGAATAATTGAATTAAGATTTTGGAATTTAGAAAGATGAGCTATATCTAACAACTATTTTAAGTGATCCATATCTTTTTAAATTTGACATTTGTGGTCCTCTTTGGAAACCTGACATCAGTGTTGCTGTGCTGAGTTCCTGGAGACAGCTCTGCGGCAATAAAATGTTATTTACAATAGACCAAAGTAAAGAAATTTAGGATTTTCCTTATCACAATACTTATGGCTATAGACATAAAGATTTTTTTTTGTTCAAAGTGGCCTTTGATACTAGTTTAAACATTTATATCTCTCCATAATCTCTTTAATAAAATACAACAGAAATTCTATAGCTGTGTTTTTCTTACTGCTGTATTTCTAAAATTCTTGTAAACATAAAGATTTATCTTTATTCCTTAACTTTGAGGTGACCATTAGCTTGTTCTGTGTGGCTGATACTGGCAGAATTTTGGAGATTTTGCGTCTTGTTTGATAGAGAAAGTCATTAAGAAGTGCCTTCTTCCCACCTCTTCCCTGCTAATATTGCTGCTACTATAATTTGCCTCCAATTCCAATTACAGTGGAGCTCTTTTTCCTCTTTCTTCTACTCTCTGGTCCATGAGGTGCTCAAGCTGGAGGGCAGGGATGGTGGTAGCTCGAATATCACACGCTCTAGAGCAAGTGCAACTTCAGAGCAGAGAGCTGTGTGACTGAGACATTTGAGAAGTGCGAGGAGAGGAGTGTCCCCAGCAGTCTGTTATGGGGCCCAAGTGGGATGCAAGTGATACAAGTTTGTGCTGGCCCCTGTATGGGGTGAATGTTGCCTGATAATATACCTAGGTTACAGAGGATATAATTTTGTAGATGTTTGTTTGCAAGAAGAATGATGATGGGGGGAAAAATGTAGAGCTCACAATTTTTGAAAAGTAATTTAATTTCTTTGTTTTTTACATTTCAGAACACCGATCCTAAGTCATCTGTAAAAGGTGTGAGCAGCCAGCTTGGCGAGGGGCCTAGTGATGGACTGCAGCTGTCCAGTAGCCTTCAGTTTCTTGAAGATGAACTTGTATCTTCTCCTTTACCTGATCTTAGTGAGGATCAGCCTTTTGATATTCTTCAGAAATCCTTGCAGGAGGCCAATATTACCGAACAGACTTTGGCAGAAGAGGCATATTTGGATGCCAGTGTAGGTTCTAGCCAACAGTTTGCACAAGCTCAGCTTCATCCTTCTTCATCAGCATCCTTTACTCAGGCTTCTAATGTTTCTAATTACTCAGGTCAGACGTTGCAACCTATAGGAGTTACTCAAGTGGTACAGCAACCTGTTGGAGCATCTTTTGCAAGCAATACAGTTGGTGTGCAACATGGCTTTATGCAACATGTCGGAATTAGTGTTCCCAGCCAGCATTTGTCTAATAGCAGCCAGATTAGTGGTTCTGGGCAGATACAGCTAATTGGTTCTTTTAGTAATCAGCCTTCCATGATGACCATTAATAACCTTGATGGATCTCAGATTATACTGAAAGGCAATGGACAGCAAGCACCTGCAAATATGAGTGGTGGCCTCTTGGTTCACAGACAGACTCCAAATGGTAACTCTTTGTTTGGTAACTCAAATTCAAGCCCAGTAGCACAACCTGTAACCGTCCCATTCAACAGCACAAATTTTCAGACATCGTTGCCTGTCCATAATATCATCATTCAAAGGGGTTTAGCACCAAACTCTAATAAAGTTCCCATTAATATCCAACCAAAGCCTCTCCAAATGGGTCAGCAAACTGCTTACAATGTGAATAACTTGGGAATACAGCAACATCACGTGCAGCAAGGGATTCCGTTTGCTTCAGCAAACTCACCTCAGAATTCAGTGGTTGGTCCTCATATGTCTGTTAATATTGTCAATCAGCAAAATACAAGAAAACCAGTCACGCCTCAGACAGTCAGTAATGCTGGAGGTAGTATTGTTATCCATTCTCCTATGGGGCAGCCGCATGCACCTCAGAACCAGTTCCTCATACCTACAAGCTTGTCTGTTAGTTCTAATTCAGTTCATCATGTCCAGGCCATAAACGGACAGCTGCTTCAGACTCCATCTTCCCAGCTGGTTCCTAGCCAAGTGTCCGCTGAGCATGTTATGCTGAACAGGAACTCTACAAACATGCTAAGGGCCAACCAGCCGTATTCGGGACAGATGCTGAATAATCAGAATACAGCTGTTCAGCTAGTTTCTGGCCAGACGTTCACAGCTCCTGGAAGCCAAGTTATAGTAAATCATGGATCTTCTCAGATTGTTGGTGGACAGGTGCCACTGCAACAGGCATCGCCGACGGTGTTGCATTTATCACCAAGTCAAGCTAATGTTTCTCAAGGCAGATCTGGTTTTACTACGATGTCGCCTGGGCAGTCTACAGTCTCAAGTATGTCCACGCCAAATAGATTTGCTGTTGTAAGTTCTTCTGGTTCGGGACATCCCAGCCTGGGACCACCAGCTCAGTCTGTTGCGTCAGGAGGAAACTTCACGGGAGATCAACTCGCACAGAACAGAACTCAAGTCTCTGCGAGTGCAGCGCATCGTCTTCCAGCATCCTCTTCCAAATCTGTGAGCACCTTCACTCACACGTCAGCTGGAGTAACCCAACAGCAGTTCGCTTTCAGTCAGGTACGAAAGCTGCTTGAGAATGCAGCTGAAGAAATGCTGCTTAAACTGTGCTAAGAAAGGTGTTTCTTGGAACAATTAAGAGGAAATGTTTTCCACAGCAGTTTGTAAGAGAGTATCATTTGAAAAGTGTATTTTCTCTAAGAAGTCAAGTAAGGAGGAGTAGGGGGAGAGAAAGGTCTGAGTGTGCTCAGACGATGAGAACAGGTTTTATTTTTCCAGTGGTTGTAGTTACAATGTATATATCCAAGTTTTGGCTTATTTAGAAAATAAGGATGGACCTGTTGTAGGACCACATTTTTGCCTTTGCAGAAACTGTTAGTGTGATTTAGTCACTAAATACTATGTAGTTTTTGCCACTGAATGTTTTTGGTTGAGACAGATTTGTTGAAACATTTCGCTTAGATATATTTTGTGGTTTTGAGGCTCTTAAAAGTACACCTATCTGAAGGACACTTTTAGGTAGAATCATGGGAAATAATGGCTCTTGTAGAGTCTTATTTAGCTGTACTTGTAGTCTAATATCTGTTCCTCTCTGATGCAGTTCATAAAATTTTTGTGTTTAGTAGTAGGGATTGAGATAGCTGAAACTCCACTACTTAAAACGTTGATGAGCTGTAGTTTTTTTTATTATTATTATTTGTTTTTTTTTCTTCCCTACTTGTTTTCTCTGTTAAAGCTTTCAGTAAACGTTCCACTGATGTGTGTATGCGATCTTTTCACAGGCACAAAAAAAATCTATGAACCAGACGTCACCAGTTTCTGCATCAAAGACACAGGATAATTTGAGGCAGCCTCAGCTAACAAGTCTTCTGAGTAACACATTATCAGGTCAACTATGGTCTTTTTATAATCATTTTCGCTAATTCCTTGTGCAACGAAAATTGGTTATCCTTCACAGGGTCAGACTTGAATTGATGGTTTATTCTGTTAGGGTCCTAAAGGTTATCAGAGTTCTATTTTTAGAAGAAAGCAAACCAAGTTTTTTAGCACTGAGTGTGTGCTTTTGTTTTTGCCAGCTTGGACAGCTAATAATTCTTCATTTTTCAGACTGATAAGTGAAATATATGCACTAAACAATTATTTTGTCTATATAAAACTCAAATGTGATCTCTTCTATATCTCTAGTTTTTTCAGCTTAGAACATTAATAGTTTTCAAAATATGGGTATTTGCTACGATATTCTCCGAAAATTCTAGACCCCCTCTTGTGATGACTACTTCAGATACGGAAGAATAAAGAATAGTGGTTACAAGGTTGTAGGCAGGTTTCATCACTGGATTTGCTTTCAAGTAAGTTTTTTACCTTCAGTTAGGATAGTTAATGCATTGTTCATGGTGAAACACCCATGTGGCACCATGCTACTAGGAAACAGAACAAAAACAACAACAGCCAGTGACAGATCATGATAGATTCAAAGCAGACAGAGAAAATGCAGTAGCCTTGTTGTGTTTGTACATAAATAACCTAGGACCTGAATAAGATCCCATAGTCCACTTGCTTCGGTTACTTATTTATGTATTTATTTCTTGTGTGGTGGTATGTGCAAGATGGTCAGGTGTTCGTTAAAATCAACACCTGTGTTTCTGGGAAAAAAAAATATGTATTTGTTCTTTGGGTGCTAATTGTAGTGTGTATGATTGATAGAATGCTCTTTGAATTTCCAAGCCAGACAGTTGGAGGAATTCTAAAATGGCATTGAAAATCAAGAAAAACCTTAATAGGGCTACTATCTAAATATTTTTAAGAGCTCTACAAAGTTCAGGTTGATATGTTAGGAGTATTGTGCTAGTACTGAAAAATTTGATAGAATGTACTGTGTTATTTTCAGTAAACTTCTGGGATGCTATACATAAGATACTTTTTTTGTTTTCTTTCCTTATATTGCAGTAGCTTGGTAGAGCATTCTCTATAGCTAAGCATTTTTGTAGCTTGGGGCACAATAATATCAGTCCTATTTCATTTTTATGCGCCAGTTTCTCTGCACGGTTCTTATGCTAGGGTGTTTAATCGTGTGATTATTACATATTTCTTTCTTAAAAGCTAAAAACTCAAATAACACTATTGGGATAGGTACCTGAAATTTATTCTGTTCCTGGTTAAGGTAACAGTCTTTTTAATATATGTTTTATAGGACAGGACTCTGGAGGAAAAATCATACCACAGTCTCTAGGAACATCACAGCTACAACAAGAAAAAGTAATAGGATCATCTCCTGTTCAGCAGAATATACAGGTAGCGAGTATTTTTGTTTGTTTGTTTGTTTTCCTTTAAATTTTAGTGAAGCAGTTTGGTGTAATTTGACATACATGTCTTCCTGACTGTAAAGCAGGAAGTATGTAATGCAGTACTAAATTTTGAGTTCAGTCGGTTCTTCGAATTATTGTCCTAATATTTTGAGGTACGCTCAGTAAGAGGAATGCCTTCTCCTGCGGTGCTGTGTGCTTTTTATGTTGCAAAACTAGAAGCTTTTTGGCCAGCAAGAATCATTGCAGTGCGTTTGCTTCATCTGACTTCTGCTACGCCAGAAAGGATGTTCTGTACTGCATGCTTGTTTCTTCCTGCTGAGGATATTGCAGTTTAAAAGAACTTTTTATTTGCATCTGAATCATAAAGAACTAGGATAACTCGGATCCAGAATATGATCACTTTGGGAGTCTTTGGATTGCAGTAGTGCCTTCCATACAGTGGAAACATGTCTCTACCACCTCAGAGCCTCTCGCATCCCAGGGAGTGGTTCTCTGTAAAACCTTGCCTTCTTAAATGTGCGAGGAAAGGAGAAAATGCTGCACATCTCTCTGGTGGATATATCTATAGCACTGACACTGAATCAGAGCTCCTAGGACTGCCCATCCCAAGTACCATGACCTTTGAGATTTCACACAGCATAACATGCTCCTCTGACAAGTCTTCTAATCCATCAAAACTGGGCAAGAAGGCATCAGCTGAGAAGTGCTGGGAAATTTTTCTTCCGAAGTTTTTAGCTCTAATTGTCCTCTCACCTGCTAAATTTGATGACCAATGTTTTTCCCAGTAAGTTGTGTGTATGCACCACTGTGCAATCTGCCTGTAATCAGCCTATCTGTTCTATCTTGGGTTTGTGCAAGAGAACAGCTTCCCTATTTCATTGATCTAGTGCCCTATGAAGATAGGAGACAGTTGAAATTGACTAACTTGGTGATTACAGTTAATATTGGTAATATGCTTAATTGGCAGAGATGAATGCTGGAAAGCTTAGGCTTTGCAAGGGAGGGTGTAGTATCAATTTAATTTGTATTTTTATTTTGAATTTAGATGGATGGTCATATCGTTGGACAGAAAAGGCCTGCAGCTAAACAGTTAACTAAAGGAGCTTTGTAAGTTACATCCTTCCTTTGTAATTTTGTTGCAAACATTTTGTTCAACCTTTATCTCCTGTTTCTTTTTGTCAGTGTATAAACTTCTCTTAGGATTAGACTGTGTTAATTATAAATATCATTGATTTTCCTTGTAGTATCCTACAACAATTGCAGAAGGATCAGGTGCATGCTGTGACACCAGATAAAAGTCAATTCAGATCATTAAATGATGCAGTTCAGAGACTCCTTTCATATCATGTGTCCCAGGGATCCCTGCCAACAGAGGAAGACTTAAGAAAAGGTAATTTTCTTCTGAAAATTGGAGTTAAGGTAATGAATGGATCAAGAGAATTCTTTATGTAAGTTAAGCAAAAAGAAAGGAAACGTTCTAAAGTTTGTGCAGGTTACTGACCCTTGTGGTTACTGCAGAAATGTGTTTTAAAGTATTCTCTTGTCTTTTTAGTGGACAGTGAATTTGAATCTGTAGCTACACAGCTTCTGAAGAGAACCCAGGCTATGCTGAACAAGTACAGGAGTTTGCTTCTAGAAGATGCAATGGTAAGGTGTATAACCCAGGTATATTTTACAGATATGGTTTAGTTTGTATGAATTGCCTCGAATCATTTATTATGCCAGTAAAACGCCTGTGTTTTTTTGAGCCCTGTTAGATGGCTCATGCTAATAGAAAGGATCCTAATACTACTTGGTAAATAATTCAACCTGAATTTGTCTCAAGAGAATCTGCTTTTGAAGGTACTTCTTAGTATGGAACAGGGGCTTCGGAAAAATACTTAAAATAATTCTCTGTTTACAGTTCTGTGGTTGAAATTAGAGCTGGGATCTTTCTCTAGCATCATCTCCCATTTCTTGCTATTCTTCCTGTTTTCAGATCTCTGCTGTAGAGCATGTTGCTTCTGTCTGGTTCCTCTAGTGCTGTGATGCTACTGCATTAGTTTGCAGAGCTCCCACACCTCCCCTAGAGTAGACTTGAAGGTGCATATGGCTGTGGTGTGATAGCTTTCCAGAGTATGGTCCCAGCTCAGTAGGTAATGCCTATAGAACTAGTAGAACTTACTGCTTAGTATCCTGATGAATATTTTTCTGCAGGAAAGTGAGAGCTGTCACTTTAAAGAAGTCATGTTGTTGATACCATTTGTCACTTGCATGTATACATGTGTAGTCCGATTCCTTCCATGGACTCGGCGTGTTTCTTTTGTGTTAAGATACGAGCGTATACTTAGAAATGTGTCGAGTCCACGTTTCACGTATTGCCTGAGCAAACAGGCACTGGAGGCACAGGAGCTGCTGCTCTCTGTATGTATTTTGCTCTTGCTCTAAATGGGCTCTGTAACCAGGTGGGTAGTTCCATGGAATTACGGTTCCCTGTACATTCCTGCAGGTGACGGTGCCTGAAAAAACATTGAAAAGCTCCCTTCTGAGGCCTCAAGCCATATTATAATTTGTAAAGCTTTTATTATATTTTGTAAAATCTTCATCAAATAGTATGTACCATAAACTATGAATAATACTTTATTTTTGGCTGAGTTTCAGTAATGCTTGGGGTCACCATCAAGATTTTTTCAAGACTCTGTACAAATGTAACAGTTTTACATTCTACAAATGTATAATGAAAGTTGTTCTCTTCCTTTGAAGAGTTACTAACCTCTAAGTGATAAGTTTTGGTTTAGTACAGTACATGAAGTGACTTCAGAGATGGTTATATTTTTTTCCCTTTCCTTCCAGCGGATAAATCCCTCTGCTGAAATGGTTATGATTGATAGGATGTTTAACCAGGAAGAAAGGGCATCTCTGTCACGGGATAAGCGTCTTGCACTAATGGATCCTGGTAAGTAGTGGTTAACTTCAAAGCCTTAAGAAAGCAACATAAGCACAGGGTGTTTCAAAGTACCTGGGACTATGGGGATAATTAGGGATTCTACTAACTGAAATACCTAATAAGTAGTTACAACTTAAATTTTAATAACTACCAGATTTAAGAATCTAGAGACGCTCTAAAGTTGAAGGCGGTTATTAGGAAAAGGAAGTACTAGGCCTGTCAGCAGAGAAATATTTCTGAAATTATTCTGACCATAATTGTGTTTCCTTGTGGTTTCAAGTCTAGTATGGAAGAATCTCTCTCAGATTTTGCTCTGATGAAGCAAAGACATGTATGAGGTGTGAATACTCTCATTCATCTTTAAAAAAATTGTTACTTTTGGTTCTAAAATTGTCAATATACTTGTCAAATGGCATTTTAAAAGGGTAGTTTTGTTGATGTTCTACATATTTTAAAAGATATTTGGAAGATGTATGATAATGAAAGTTTAGACAGCAAAATACTGTTTTTGTAATACCATATTTGGGTATTTAGAATGCTTGAAAGTGCCTTTAGTTTGATTTCACTGTGCAGACCACTTGCATGGCTTGCTGGCTAATTTGATGGTAGTCTCCTACATTAAAGCATTAATGCAGCAGAACACTGAAGCCTTCGCTGAAGTTTAGGCACAGCTCTTAAAGACCTTCTACTCTGTCAATGTTACTGAATTTTATTATTCAGTAAAAAGTTGGAATTTTGGTTGTTTTGATATGTAGGTAGCTTACATAAAATGTTGCTGCTCTAACTTTCAGATGGTTATCAAGCTGATTTTTGTTGTTCTGCCAAGCAATTTGATAAAACAGCTGACGAAGCACAGACCTGCAAAAGTGACCATCAGTCTAGCAAAACATTAACCTCTCGAAGTCACACTGCAAAGATCCATGCTAGAGACCGACCAAAATCCAGCTCAGCAGAGTCCACAAATCACAGTAAACTTCCTCTAGTGCCTAACAACATTTTGACACCACAAGAAGGAAAAGTTTCTACTAAAAAATCGGAGAGCCTCACTAAAGCTTTAAAGTTTGAGAAGGCTAATTGTTCTCCTGAGGGCCAGTACACGACCCTTTCTGAAGAAAAGAGGGCTGGCAAAGACCTGGCCAAGTCCATTGAGAATTCTTTGAGTTCTGAAGACTTATCAAAAACTCTGTCAAGAGCTGGTCATGGAACACACAATAAAATATCAAGGAATATAGTTCAATCTTACTCAAAAGTGACATGTAATAATTCCCTCCAAGATAAAACTCTGCGGAGTTCTCCAAAGAATGAGGTTTCACATCCCGATAACATGAAAGGCTCTGGTGAACCCCAGCAAGACTTATTGCTCAGTAAGAGTTTAGAAACTACATTTAAAAACATCTTGGAACTTAAGAAAGTGGGGAGACAGCCGCAAAGCGAGGCGACTGGTAGTGGCTCTGTTGAATTAGAATTTCCTAATTTTTCACCTATTGCTTCACAGGAAAACTGCCTGGAGAAATTTATTCCAGACCACAGTGAAGGTGGTGTAGAAACTGACTCTATTTTAGAAGCAGCTGTAAATAGTATCTTAGAGTGTTAATAGTTGCAGTACCATGGACAAGTGATGTTTCTCTTAGCAGAAGCAAATGTGAATGACACCACAAGTACAGCCTGACATACGTTTAAGGTTAACCTTTCTAAACTAGATTCTGTTCTGTGTTTGAGAGCAATACTCATTGTGGTTACAGTGAGATATCCAAGTAAAGTTAATCCTTGTTAGAATGCAGTCTGTTAGGGCCTTATTATTTCAAGTATTATTATGATAGTGCTTTTGATAATTGTGCAGTACTGCAGCGTAACAAGGTTGCAGGTCCTTAGGCCCTATGTCATATGGTAATATACTGACAATCACAGTCATTTGAAAGGATATATTTATTAAGAAAATGTTTTTAAAAAGTGATGGAAGCAACAATTTTTCCCTACTCTCCTCTTCCACAGATTTTTTTTTTTTTTTTTTTTTCTGAAAAACCCACTGTGCTTCTATTCATGCTTTATTAATGAATCCGTCTGTTCTGGGAGTTGGAAGGATGTCATCAGTGTGTGTACACTGCTTCATACTTCAAAGTGCTTTTCTATAGCTTTCTGAGCAGAAGCTAGGACTTGATGAAGTATTTCTAGTGGGTAAATTTAGTCTGTGGGATGATCCTATATGCTCTTAGTCACAGTGGCATGCAAGGAAGTAGTAAATGCTTGACTAAGGAAGGTAGAGTGGAAGCCAGTAAGTGGCAGAAGTGTACAGGATGAGGCCATGATAGAGCCATGAATTTATATATATAATACATACATATGTTAACTCTTGAGGAAAAGATTTTGCATTTTATAATTGGATGTAGT
>VZSV01000012.1:4930214-4993298 GCA_013398735.1 Nothocercus julius
CAAAGTAGTTTGGCCATGTAAAAATTATACTGCTAAGATTTCTGAATTTGGCCAAGTATGGGATCTTCTCTGTAGTGGAGATCTAGTGTAGTGTCATGTCATGGGACAATCAATTCCAGCTACTTGTTGCAGACATGCTGGGCTGTGTTGGTGGTGTATTTCCTGTTTCAGGAAGACGAGGTGCCATAAATCTTCATTCTCGCTGTGATGAATTGTGTGTTAATGAAGATAGAACTTGCTTTGATAAGAAACCAGGTTAAGAGAAGAATTCTTCTGATGAGACAAACCCAGAGATAATAAAAGCAACAAATTAGGCTACACAGGAAATGACGGATTCTTAAGAGAATGTTTGTATAGACAAGGACAAAGTCTGTTCAGCTCTACTAGAATATTTGCAACATAGAATCACAGAATGCTTTGCAAAAGCTACTGCTACAGGTAATTACTGGAAAATTGTTTGCTGAATTTTGGGCAAAGAATGGGTCTCACTGTAGCCCTCCCTTCCTCCCCCAGGCACACACTCACACACTGTGCTCCCATCTAACGCATCCTGCTTGTCTCCTTCTATATAGTCAGTCAGTCTTGTTTTATTGCACAGAAAGGGTCTGTACGTAAGTCCTAAAAGGTAAGGCGATGATTCACTCAAAATACTAGCTGGAGCCTCTCTTTGATCTTTTTACTAGCCTTATGTGCACTGCGTCAAGCACTGAGTCGTGATGTCTGTGGCTTGGTATGTCTTGGGTTTTATTCATCGCCGCGTCGTTCCAGTTTTATATTGGTTTAACGCCGTGGGAGTGACCTCCGAGGTTTTATCTCTGTCTCATCTGAGCATTTATGAAGCATCCACTCAACTTTTTAAGTGGGTGCCTTTCAATCCTGGGCGTAAAACTGGCAGCCGTGACAAGGGTGGAGCGAGTGCTGCTATTCTTGGATATCCACCACAAATTCAAGGCCAAACAATTCAGAAATAGGTGGAAAATCTCCAATATCTGCAGATTTGTCATCCATGTCCCACCATAAAATGAAAAAGGGACTTTACTACAAACACTGAAAATTAAATTTTAGATTGATTCAACAGGACTCTTTTAACTGTTGAACTTAAGTCCTGTGCATTACATTAAACACTGAATTTGAACACGTGGCTGGAATCCCACATATTTATAGCTGCTCTTCCAAGCAGTGTCTTTGCTTTGAGCGTTCAGTGCAGCTCTCAGTTTTGTTTTTGATTCAGGAAATCAACCCTGACCCTGGGAAATACACCCTGGAAGGAGTAGGGCAGGTCACTTTTGGGGTGTTGTCTGTTGTTTCTGCCTCTGTAAACCAGAGATGACATCAGGTCTTTCACTGGTCTTGCCTGCCAGGATCTTGAGTCCTCAGTCTGTGTTAGGAGAGTAACTGCAGGCGACAGGGGCAAGAGCGGGTGGTGAGGTCTGGTTCACCATCTCCTCGGGAAGAGCCTCCCCTCCATGTCCGCACTAGTGGTGGGAGGTAGTCGTGTATCCCCGTTACCAGCAATTGTATCTGGGTGGGCTCTGCCTCCTTGCGCTCAGCTTTGGTCCATGAGAGCCTCCCTACTCTTGTTAAGGACCTGCACTAACAATTATGGTGTTTTTGTAGCTCACCTTCCACCACCGTAAGTCTGTGTGTTGCTCTGTTGCCTTCATTTCTCCCACAGGTGCAGGATGTTTTCAGGAGGCTAACTTGGGCCTCATCCATCAGTGTGTCCCATGCTGAACATCAGTCCTGTACTTGAGTTATCAGTTGCGTGTGGATTATGTTACCTGGCTCAATTCTGATCTGTTTCTGTTTTCCATATGATACAGCTAGGGTAGGGCTTTTTATCATATAAAAGCTATAACCTTGAAGAACCAACATTAATTTCCTCTGGAGCCTTATGAAAAATATGAAGGGTGCGTCTGACTTGTGGTGACAGAGCTTTTCAGCATACTCAGAGAAAGAACTGCTTCTGGGCACACATGGCAGCCAGATACAACTTACATGCACAGCCCTGTGTGCAGAGTACTCGTTCATTAGCTTTCCCTTCACGAATCTGCTAACCAGATACTTTACCAGCACTTTTAATGTACCATCGCATGTCTGGGGTCAGTTATTAGTAAGACCCAGCTGCAGATCAAGCTGAGTTTCCATAAGGCCTCAGAAAATAATGATTAGGTGGAAGCTTCAATATTGTTAGAATCTTACAAACTCACTGTCTCATATGTTGTTACATCAGGCGTTCATGAAAAGGAAGACAGAATAAATTAGTCCATGTAAAATGTATCTGAAAATCTAAAATAATTCCGTAATTCCTAAAGTTATCCCAAATAATGTGATCTTAAAACCCCTGCTGAAATGGAGCAACAAGGTCATGTCAAGCAAAGGTTGAGATAAAGTTTTCTAGAGCTACTTTCCTGCTAGATCTAACCAAAGCACAAACCTGAAAAACTCTCAGAAGTTTTCAGCCTGAAGGGATTAGGAGCTCACAGATGAATATAATGTTTTCCTGAAAAATAAGCTCTCCTGAGAGATCCTCAAATTTGCTGCGAAGAAATCACTGTAATTAGAGAACTGAAGTCTATTTTGTTAATTCCCAGACACAACATAAGGTGGCAAGATCAAGATATTGTGCAAAAGGAAAAATGTACTGTAAATGAGCAGCTGATCGAAAAAGCTTCTGGAAAGAGCTTCCCAATGGGTCTAGATTTCTGGGCAAATGAGTGGTCTTTGGGGGTTACCTCTATCTTCTTCCCAGAGCTGCAACAGAGCCCGAGCGGGTAGGAAGTGGCTCCTACCCCTTGGCCTGATGAGCCACCTGCCTGTGCTCTTGTGTGCTCTGCTCCGTGTGGGGTCGGGGCTGCGACGCTGGCACCGTGGCGCTCGCCCGTCCCAGGCGGTGCCCCGCGTCACGAGCGGAGTCCCTGAAATGCAGAGCAGCTCCGTGCCTTGTTTCTCCCTGCGGACTGACAGACACCCACAGAAGATTCGTGACCACGAGGTAGTTGCTAGCAGGTCAGTGGTAGCTGTGACTTCTAGGGCGTAGCACCACGCAGTCCTTGAAGCTGCTCCTTGTTCTCTCTTCTCATAGGGTCCTGGGAAAAAGGGTAGGTAGGAATTTCTTGTTTCTGCTAGAGGAGACTGTGAATGTGGGGGAACTTGCTATGGTTTTTTCTCTAGAAAGGAACTGTGATCTGGACATGTGGTCTTTTAATGTGGAAAAATCCTGTGTTCCAGGGTGCTTGCCATAATTTGGGGAGAATTTGTGCTCACGGCAAAGATGGGTGGGTGGAAAAGCTGTTTCTTTTTTGCCTTTTTTTTTTTTTCTTTCCAGTTTAGACTGTGACATGCAATGTTTCACTCTGTTTGAGCCTTTGCCACTAAAACTTGCGAAGGAAGAAACCTTTCCCCCTGGAAGGATGGTATTGTTTGGGGTCCCTGCTGGGCTTCCGAGCAGAAGTGATGACAGACACCCAGCAACAGATGTAAAACCATCTCTGGAATCTGAACAGCAAATCAGATCTACGAGCAAAAGTTAACAGTGACTTTTGTGTGCCTCCTTAGTTGCCTCCCAGTTTCAAAACAGGCTATGTAAGTACTGGCATTTTAAACACCTCCCCTTAGGAGAACTGGAAGCTTTGAATGATGGCAGAGAAATGGGGAAGGTAATATGCAACTACAGGAGAGCAATCTCTGGAGAAACAGAGGGATAGATACAGAGATCTGGAGATGTAAGTTGTAAATCGACTAAAGCACCAGGGATTCATTTGACCCTTGTGAGAGGACCCCAAATTCTCAGTACCGAGGTGGGATGTCCGCTCCCAATCACAAAGAGCCCAGCACTTAGAGAATTAATAGCCGACTGTCTCATTAAATTTATTTTGTAATAGTAAAAGTGTAGTAAGAATGTCCATTGAAAGTGCCAAATTACGTGCTGTCCCCAACCTGTGATTCCTATGGGTTGTAGGCATAATCACAGCGTGGATTCCACACTCCATCTGTGGATCTGGCTTAAAACTGTGACACTGCTGTGTCATAAACACAAGAGTCTCAGCCAAGTGACTTCTAATCCAGTTTCCTTTGACAGCGAGAGTTATTCCTGTATGTAAACACTTCAAGTGCTGGGGTGACGTTGTACTCTGACCTCTCCTAAAGTGGCAGTGAACGAATGGCCGTGGATGAGGGCAAGGGAAAAGCAGGAGCAGAGAACAGCGGCTCTGATGTGGTTAACTGAGGCTGCAGTAATGGGGATTTTCTGGAATATTTAAAGACAACTTTGGGGTAAAGGGGATGGCATTGGCAGCTTCCACCTGATAGCAAGGGATGATTTTTCTGTTAGATCTACCCATGTTGAATGAAGAGGAGCCCTAGGCTGGTGTATCCCATAGGGGACAAGAGCAGAATTATTCACCGAACACAGGAAAATGCCCTTCAAAATCTCATTTCTTTGCTTTCCTATTACAGCACAGTGATAACCATATACATGTTATATTCACACACTTGCAAGCTCTACAAGGGTTAATTCATTAGGACTACCTTGGGGATAATAATATATGAAAGCCATGGAATTCCTCTTTCTCCAAGTGTGAGTGGATGTTATCTGTTCATGTCCGGCTTTGCCTTTGATATCTTCAGATGGAAGGTGATGGTGACGCCCCAAGCCTTTTCGTGTCAGCCATATATCACTGTTCTGGCACCAGTTCTCCTTTGACATCTGACCTGAGCACTGTCAGTTGATGTACGTTCAATTGCCTGCAAAAGTCTTTTTTTGCTATATGGGATACCATTTCCTGTTGCTCCTGGCAGGCCTAGTGAGCCAGAAAACTCACAAGACAGGGCTCTCCCCGCAGGAATGTCAGAAATGCCTGCTGCACCACAGAAGAGGTCCCCTTTGCTCACGTTAATCTGGCACCTATGAGGGTAGCTCAGCCTTGCCAAGGGCCAGGACAGATAGCACTCAGTGAACGGACAGCTATTTTACTTTATTATTCCATGTTATTTCTCAGGCACTGTGGATCAAGCATGTTTCCAAACCATGTTTTGTATGTAGATAAACAGATATATATACTTTTTTTTTTTTCTTTTTTAATTTTGCCCCACGAGGTGAGGCAATGGTGCAAACCACGGTTAGAGAGGAATAAGGCTGCAACAGCGATGCTGTAAGTCTCTACTGCTTTTAGATGACCTTGTGCGAGGTTAGCAGTGCTGGAAACGCCATGCAGGGGCTCGCGCTGCAGAACGAGCAGCACCTGAGCACTGCTCAAAGGCCAGAGCACACTTTGATGGCTGAGAACAGCACTCAGTGCTGGAGCCTGAGGGACTTTCCCTGAATTCACTTTGCACTTCCATCTTTTCAGCAAGCAAGCAGAGCCAGGAGAGCAATATAGATCTTAAAACCCATGAACAGTTAATAGGCAGCCCATGACTTTGGGAAGGAGGTGGGGAGGAGTTGGAAATCTTCCCCAGCAGCATCAGTCTTCAGTGGGAGTTTTAATCCTGCCTACCATAAGAAATGCAAGTCTTTGCAGTAACTTCAGTGGGAACTTTCAGATTTACTGGTCATCACGTGCACAAAAACACTGTGAGAGCTCAAGCTGAGAACCAAAATGCTCTGACTGTTTTTAAAAAAAAGATTTTGGTGTGATTCCCAGGGACTTTTGGGGGAAAAGCAAATTGAAACTCTTCTCCCTAAAGCTTCATGATACATGTGCCATCAGCAGGTTTGAACTGCTAGAGCCAAGTGTAAGCCTAGCTCATAGCAATTATTCACTTCTGTGTTTGTGTACTTTTTTAAATTGCAGAATTATTCTTTTTTCATTCATACTGAAGAATATAAAGATGTAAGTGAAACCTTTGGTATTCACTGTTCATGAGGTTCTGTCCATCAGAAACACTGATGTCCATCAGAAACACTGTGCTCCCACCAAAGACCAGTAACTGCATTCTGAGTTTGCTTTCAGACCATATTTCTTCTAAGGCTGGGACTGGATTTCCCTGCTTGCTTGTAGCTAGAGCTCATAAAGAAGAAAGACCAAGTATTTCCTGCTGACAGAGTACTTTGGAAATTTAGGTTTTGAGGTTTGTATTTTTAATATTACCATCCCATGAAAATAAATAGATAATTAGATAAATAGAAAATTAGATATTTTTACAGGAAAAATAATGGCTGGGGAGGTGGGGGAATCTAGATCTGAGCCTGACAAGAGCAGTACCTTGGAAATGCCACTGTGGTGCTCAGTTTTGGTATGGTGACTTGTTTGATCTATTATAAAATCCACTATATCAGTGTGCAGCTACCACCCACTTATATTTATTATGCAGTTTTATTTTTGGTTGGCAATATTTTTCTTGTGTTTATTTTAAAAGGTCTACATTCTGTGGTGACAGTCTCCCATTTTGCAAATTAACTGCTAGCAGATGTTGCTGTGTGGTGTGAAGCACTCGCAGCAGCAGAAAGCGCCAGGCTCTGGATCCCGGCTTAGAAAATCTTGGCGTTTTTCAAGAAGACTTCAGGAATTCCTATAAAGTGTTCACATAGAATCTTGTTTAGAAAATAAATGACTGTAGTTTGTATAGCTTTTAGATGCTTTTAGAGTTTGAAATTATTCCTGAAAACCTAACAAATCTGTGCTATGCTTTAAGTAGTGAAATATCGTGTGCAATGTGTTATTTAGGAAGGAATCAGCCTCTGATAGCCACATTTGCCTGGATACAGCATAAATCTTGCTTACAACTACAATTGTCTAATACTTTTGCATTACGAGATCCCTACTACTTTTTGCATGTATCTCTGCCAAACTTCAGCTTTGGGGCTAAATTCTTTAATGCGCACTGTCTGTTTCGAGTAGGCTATTTTTGGAACTGTTCCTGAAAATGAGAAATGGGGCTCTGTGCTTTCCCTTTTGGAATAGCCTATTGCAAATTGGCTGGGACGTTTCTTCTAGATAAACCTTCTGTGTCTGTGCCTTGCTCTGTGGTCTCCCTCCAGGAGATTGTGAGGATGCCCGTTCGGCGCTGGTAGAAATGTAACTTTGGGAAAACTGCCCACTAGATGTCACTGGTGCTTCACTGAAATAAGACTCGAACCCCCACCCCCTTCTCGGGCAGGGCCTTGGGGAGAAGATGATGGTGAGGAGCGGATCCCATGTGTGCCCGCACCCCTTCTGCACCTCCCTCCGCTCCCCAGGGATCGTAGGTGAATGGAGCCACCCTGGGCTCGCGTGCGGAGGCTGGCGGCTTGTGTGGGTTTGTGGCTGGAAAAGGACGACTGCAGGATATGGTTTTGGTGGACACAAGAGGGATACTGGATTAGCACTGTGCAAGCAAATGGGGGGTTAATGCCTCTAATGTTGTAAAACTGTTCTAATTGTACTTTATCTGCCTGCAATGCCAAGGGTTTTATTTTCTTCCCTTCCAAACAGGGCAGCCAATTCTCTGTTACGCCCTAAGACAAAACCCTACACTAAAAAGTCTACATGGATAGACTCTTGTGTTCTTTCTCTTCATAAAGCTGTAAAACAGATCCAATAATCTTGTTAAAGAAGGAATATAAATTATAAAGATAGCAGATAAACAGAAGCTGTTCTTCTCCAGTGTTCTTAATGCATGAGTTGGTTGAATTATATCTGCTTTGTGTTTTTTTTCCTGCTTGACCTACTTAAGGTCTCTCCAGTTACATCACCTGTAGCTGGCCTACAGTTGACCCTTTGTTGACTTATTTAATCATCTGCCTAGTTTTCAGAACAGGTTATGGGCGCTCAGACCTAAATCAGCCATTGAAAAGGTCCTGTCATTAGGCAGTAAGCCTCGTAGCTGATAATCTGTCCGTCACATAATATGCACACAGATGACAATCACTTACCCCTTTTATGTCATGATATAAGGCTGAAATTGCCCAAAATGAGGAAGAAAGCCATTATTTAATCAATGGAATTGCGTCAATTGAGTAAAATTTGTCTCTTGTGTAAACAAATGGAATGTCTTTGCGCTTTGTGAAAACAAGACAAAATTACTTGCAGATCTTGCAGATCGAAAATCATAGGAAGCGGACTTGTAGGCTGACACATTCAGGGTTTTGGAGTAGGCATTTAAGATAATTATCCAGATTACACTGGATTACTTAATATATTTTTTGCATTATGTGTATGTACTTTTGTTTTTGAAATAATAAGGCAATATTTGGCTTTTTTCAGTTATGTATTTGCTGATTATTTGAGAAATGCCTTGGGACAGTTCATGCTGATTGCCAATAAATATCCTAGTTAAATAAGACAAGACCAAAAAAATACCATTGACTTTGAAGGTGAGTTGAAGGGCAGTCGTCAGTAATAGCTCAGGACAGAGAGTTTTTTTCACAAGAGCCTTGAAGAGAGAAAATGATCTGTCATTAAAAAAGGAAAGAAAGTTATTCTGCATTTCTTCTTCGTTGCCTTTTATGTATATGGATAGCAGAATACAATAAAGATATGAGCACTTTCTAGATTTATGCATTTACCTAAGAACCCAGATTCTATCCTGAAGAACAATCTATATTGGTGGGGGCGGAGAGGGAGAGAAACTGTGAGGGATAGAACAGGATATCTGTCTGTAAGTATTTTACATATCCCTTTGTTTTAAAAAGGTCCAATTAAAAGAAACTTGAGCACATTGAAGATACATATTTCTAAGCTGTAAATATCAGAATTATTAACTTGCTAAATTAAGATTGTTTGCATTTTTATTACTGAATGTAAATGACCACCTGGAATAATATTGATCATATACTTGACTTAAAGCCTCCAGAATGTAAGTTACGCCTACATAACCTTCCTTACTGATTCCTCAGTTGGGATTGTTCCCCCAGAGAAGTTTACAATGAGAAGGTAGTATGGGAACCAGGTATTTCAATTAAAAGCAACAACAAAACCGTGTTATGGCCTGATAGAGATCATGCTGGATGGTTGAAAGAAACACCATAAAAAAGGAAATAAACCTTGGATTCAGCACATAGATCTTGATCCAAAAGATTTCCATAGCAGCTCCTATAATTAATAAGTGTCTGAAGAACCAAGCTGAAAGATGTTTAATAAACCAAACACTTTGTAGGACTGGTCCTTAATTAAGATATATCATAGCTGTTTGGTGGAATATCAAGGATGGTCAAGATCTCAACACAAAAGATCACAGGAAAGGTATAAGAAATGTGTAATTTATTAATTTTTCCCCTCTTCTTTCTGTTGACCTCTGGTTATTTAGGGTCTTTGAAGGAGGAGGCTCCACACCAGGGAAGGAGCTATCAGTCAGCAGGGTCATGGAGGAGCTACTGCTCTTCTGCCGTGGTCTCCACCAAGCTTGGACCTGAGGAAACCAACTCTCCTGCTTTCGTGCTGGCTGTGATCAGAAGCTCCCAAGCTGCGTGGGGTCCGTGCAGGGACGAGGCTGCCTGCCTAGTGCCTTGAGCACTTGCCAGGTTACAGTGTATGGAGGGGGGCGTTTGAAAGGTGTTGAGCTGCAGGCAAAGTGCTTGTCCAGAAGGTGCTTAGCTGTTGTTAGAGGGCAGTGGTGGCAACTGGCTTCCTTTACGTGTCAATTTAATGGTGAAGTTTACTTCCTTTAATTAGGAGGGTTGTATCTGAATACATCTATTCAGAAATGTCTGACGCCATAGCTGATTTATATAAAAAATGTTACGCTAGGTTTTCATAAAATAGATATGTTTTAGAAACTATAATCAGAGAGAGATTATTTGTTTGAGAATTTGGTTCTTACAACTTCTAATTTCATACCCTAATATCTTACTGTTTTTATAATTTAAGATAATTTTTAACCTTTTAACTGAATTAAAAGAAATCCTCTGCATTGTTGCAGTCTGCACAGCAAAGCATGCTTAAGCAGCAAGGTAGAGAAATCTGTACCTTGAGCTGGTATCGTGTTGTTGCATTAAGGCTTCTGAGATTAACTTTTAAAGAATGTCTTTGTATTTATTCTCAGTCCAGTCTGGTCCTAGGGATTTAATTTTTATCTCCAGATCATTGTTTGTGTGCTTTCTTATCAAAGGAGGAATAATATAGTACCCAAACCTCTAAACCTTCTTCACATAATTTATTTATTGCCATACAGTAGAAATGGCAATGAAGGAGAAGATGTAGTTTTTCTGTTGTTTTTACACTGATGCCTAGCCCTTTTATCAAGATTTTCATCCTTAAAGCTCAGTGCCTTCATCTGGATTCTTGTGCTATGGTTCTCTTGACAAATCCTAAATAAAACCCAGATTGGTTCTTTCTGCTTTGTCATTCTCTTTCCCTCTGCTTCTCTTCATAGCTTTGATCATCCAGCGAAGTCAAGTTGCCTTTAATGATGCAGGCTTGGCTCTGGGCTCGATAGCCCTCACTGGACAGAGGAGCGGAGGTTTAGCAGGTCAACAGGCCCGTGTATGTTGATAAAATGGGAAATATACCTGCAGGACAAAACAATAAACGTGGCCTCTGAGGATGAATTTAGATGCAATTTCCCAGGCCCTTGGATTCTACTGGGAAATTTTCAGGGCAAAGGATGAAAAGCTTCCTATTGCTAGTGGTTCAAATAATGCCTTTAAAAGGGGCTTCCTCCAGGTTTCTCAAGGCAGCTGATCAAAGCCTGGCTTTGTGCAGGCAGCACGATGCATTTCACGTGTGCCAGACTCAGGTGCCTTCCCCTCGCAGCAGCGCGGCCGACGCCTGCGCTCCTCGGCACACGTGCAGGCTACGTCGTCCTTGTTCTCCGACGCAGCAGAGATCAGAGAGGAAGCACTCGCTCTGCAGTCCATTTGGTTTCAAGTAGGTTTAGAATAAAGCATAAGAAGGCATGATAGCTGAAGGAAGGAAGTATCATGATGCTTGTAAAGCTCAGCTGCAAATGTGCCTCTAGCAGGCTGCCCAGAATGAGAACCTGTGGCCTGCCAGGTCAGGAGCTGGGGCTTCTCTCTCATGTTGTCTGCTCAGGGCAGATGTACTTCCATCCCTCTTGCTTGGTGCAAAGGAGCTGTGCTTCAAGGACAGCTTTTGGGTAAGTCTGAAACCCTAATTTTTACAGATGTGAAGGACCCGCAGTTCCTCCTAGCATCAACAGAAGCTATAAGTGCCGGATTTTGCTGGATAGCAGGACCTACTTGATTCAAGTAGGACACTGGATTTCAAGTCGGCTGTTGAAAATACTCACTGTCTGTCTCTTTGTACTTGGGGATGTGAGATCCTGTCAGGCTTCACTGATATTTGCTAGTGTTTTAAAGACATTCTGTGGGATTGCAAAGCTGTGCGTGGCTGTTGATATTAAAAATTATAAGGGAATTATTTTAACACATCTTGGGCAGAATTTTATTCAGAGCAAACTCATCTTTTCATGCCTAGGATTTTTGGCTTGGCTCCCTGTCAGACTTTTCTCCAAAAAACTTGGTGCTGTAAGTTTTGCTTTGTCCAGTGAGAGAGTGTTAGTCTTTCTGGCCTTGGGAACAGGGCAGATGCACAGGTGACTTTCTCTTCCACAGAGAGCATCATATTTACAGTGAAAGGGTCAGGTTCCTTTTGGTACTGCAGTTCATGCTGCTGTAAGCCCATTTCTTTCAACCCAGTTGATTGGGCATAACTGGCATAATGTAAGTGATGGTCAGACAAGTCAACAGAAATGCCAAAAGGGCAGTAAAAAAGAGTTAAAAATGATATAGCCATCTGATACAGACTCTCTGATGGCCAAAATTCCTCTGCTGCTTTGAAGCGTCTCAGGCAATATCCTTGGAACAGCCCTGATTTGAGCTTCATTCAGGTAAGCGTGGAATTGCTCAGCTGCTCCTCTCTGCCTTGCCTGACTTCTCCTTCAAGAGATATCCCTTAATCCATCCCATGGGAGAAAATCTCTTCCTCCTTGTCTTAGTTCTCAAATGGCCCAGCATGAGTCGGGTACCAGGACCTAAAGAGCTGGGATTCTGTAAGGCCATCTTAATTATACTGAAACGATCAAAGAGAAACTGAAAGTAAGATGGAAAATACAGCATGTTTGAGTTCATTAAGAACCAGAAGAGATTCACTAAAACATGCTTTGCAATCCTGAATCCCTGCTGGTTCTGTAGGAACACAAGCTCCAGCAAAAGAACAAAATGTTACTTTCACTTCTGTCCATACATCCAGAGTAGTTTTGTGGTTTCAGTCTGAATAAACTGGGCTGCAATACCATCCACAAATGCTTTTATGAAGTGTCTCATCCAGCTAACAGATGGTGTTTAATTTTTTTTTTTTTTCTGATGAACTTCATCATTGTTTGTATTATTATACACACAACTCAATTTTTCAGTTTATGTCCTGGTTCCTTTCCTCTGCAAAATAAAATATGGATTATGATTTATTACTCGCATGGTGTTAGGCCTCTTACAGGCTCTCACGCAATTGTTCTAGGAGCTCTATAAAACCAGAACAAAGGCAGTGTGTCTGTATATTTTAGGGTTTTAACTGGTTATTGTAGAAATACAGACATTCTTAACTGTGAGCCAGATTTCTTCTGTTCAATTTCATTAACTCCACACCAGGATAGAAGACCTGACCAATTTCGTTTCGGAGTAGAGGCTCTTTCCTCTGTCTTGGTAACTTCAGTGATCGGAGCAGAGTACATGAGGGCTTGCCTCCTGGACGGGTTACGTTTCAGAGAATAACTCAATGATTAATTTTTCCTGAAAAGGACACTACACCTCAGTCATTTCTCTTTCAGGAAATTCTGGCTCATCAAAGCCTGGTTTGGTGCTTGGCTAAGTTCAGGTTTCATGGGAGAAGGACAGACTGGACTCAGGTGACAGGACAGGATTTTTGCAGAGGTTTAAAATGGCTCGAGCCAATTTAACAGTAACTATTGGTATTTTATCTTCACGTCTATCTAGCACTTTAAGGCATAACTCATTGTTAGTCTACCTGTTTCTGAAAGCTCTTGCTTGTGTTTAACTTTCCAGTATTTTGGAAGCGTTCTTCACATATAACTCCTGCACTGATAAGTAAAAATAAATACCGAGGAGATAGCGGGGCTCCTAGAGAGCCATCTTGCTTGTATAGCTGCTCCTTCCCTGGATATCTGCCACCGTCTCCGGGGAGCAGGATGCAGTGAAACAGGAGATGCTCCCGGGCGGGATCCTCGCTGAGCTGCTGACAGGCTCCTCAGGGCTGCGGGCGATAGAGCACCGTGCGCTTGTGTCGCGCCGCAGGGCCTCCCCTTGCCGCTTGCCCTCCTCGTCCGCCCTCTGACCTCCGCCGCCCGCCACTTAGCGAGGGCGGCAGCTCGGGGGGCAAAGCGGGAGTCAGGCCAAAGGCGCTTCCGCGCGCTCTGCGTGCGCTAGCTCACATTGCTTGCCTTTTTTTCTTTTAAATTACTAATAATTAATGAAGATCCTTTGTATTTTTTCCCATTTTGAAATAAAATCTGATCTTGGGTACACATGGGCAAAACAGGATTTAATTTTCCTGCCACTAGACGTGTGAATTTTCACTCTGGCATTGTTCTTTTCCCCTTGCCCTCCCCCGCCTTTTTTTTAGTCATTAGGAATTCAGAGCAAACCCCAGAGAGTTTAAGAACTCTGTGTGTGTGTGTGTGTGTGTATGCACATCCAAACGTACAGGTTTGGTTCTCTGCAGCTTCTGTCTTTTACCTGTATAATGCAACAATCCTGCTCTATTCCTGTATCTGATCCTGAGTGCTGGTTGCCAAATATTTTTCCCCTGGTTTCTCTTTCCTCTGACTGATTTTGTAAGTGGTCATCAAATCAAAGGAGCCGAAATCTGGACCAGAGAGAGGGAAGATGTGGGATTTGCTATTAGAGACCCAAAGAGGTTTTTTTTTTTTTTTTTTTTTTTTTTTTTTTTTTTTTTTTTTCCCCAGCTTGTAGTATTGGTGCAATTCAGCACTATCTGGAGGCAGCTGCTGATGTGCGTAAGAAAGTGGCATATAGGCGCGCTCTGCTACATCGATGACGATGGAGGCAGGACCCTTTCCTTTCAGGAACTTGCTCACTTTGGCAGTTAAAACGTTTTAGGTAAGAGGGTCTGAGGAAAGGAAAGTAGATGACATACGTAGGAAACGCTATCAAACCATAGCCAGAGAGGCAAAGCAAACGTTAAAACCTGCAGTGGTTCTCTTACAACATGGGCAACGTTTTGAAAATATATCCAAGAGATTTAGGGGCATAGGTTTTATTGAAAGTCAGCATGAGTTCATAAAGAGTTTTGAGGATTTTTTTCTATTAATTGTGCTTCCGTTTAGTGCCAAAAAAACCACTGACAATTGATTAGCTTTGAAATATGAGATGAAGAACTTCAACTGCAAAATGAATAATTTAAAGATGCTTACTTAATAAGTCTTCAGTTTTGATCAGAGTCTTCATAGTTTTAGCTAGTGCTGCTGAAATTGGTGCATTACTTCAGAAAATATGCTTTCACACATTCACAAAAGAAAATAAGATTCTAAGTCTTAACTGGTCGGAAAAATCTCATGATTTAAAAAGCAGTCTCATTTGAGGGTGGAGAAAGGTCTGATCTGTGATATTTTTGTTTTTTTTAAAACTTTTTTAATACTTGCTCTTGGCAGGAGCATTAAGAAAAGTGACAAAATTTCTTGGTGAGGGCTGAGCATCAAGGCACTAGTGCTGAAGCGAAGCCGCTGGATATCCTGACAATTTAAGTTAATGCTGTAATCAAGCTGCCTTCGCTTGCTCCTTCGTTTCACAAGGAGAGAAATGCTAGACCCTGCTGAGCATTTAATCCTTTGAATGAACTAAGAAGGTGGTCTGTGCTTAAAATATAGGCACTGACCAGACCTTGAAGGTGCAAAACTTGCAACTTTGCTCGCCCTGGTACTCAGCGGATGCCAAGTATTTGCAGGATTGGGGCCAATATTAATAACTTCAGTCTACTGCATACCTCTTCTGTTGCTTGATTCTTAACAGGTGTCCTCCCCTCCACCCAGGGCTCTGCAGACATTAGACACTAAATACATCATGAAGATTAACTTGATAAATGATCGATTCTGGCCTTGTGCTTGAAATTTAAGTCAATTGTCTGGACGAAATGTGTAAATCCCTGTGTAACAGACATCTATCTCTTTCCAGACTTTTCAGTGCTCTGCACAAGATGAAAGCAAGCAAGGGGATAAGTTCTGGACGTGAATCTATAATTTTTTTATTCCCCTAGGAATAATTCCCTGAGCTGCAGTGCGCCGCAGACCGTGTGCATACAGCACATGCAGAAACATGGCATGCAGTTGCTGCAGTGAGTGTTTCCCTCGGTGAAGCTGTCAACAGCCTAGGATCTGATGGACATTCCAGATATAAAATAGAGAGCTTCCCTTCCAAGCATTCCCATCAAGGCCACAGCCTTGGGGCTTTGGTCTTGCTCCCTCTGTGAGTGACTGAAGAATTTCTTTTCTTCCTAATAGCCTGCAGGAAGTGTGCTGCTCTTGCAGATGTATTTACATTTTCTCCCTTCCCCTTCCTCTTTTTCCTGACCCCAGCTTTTACCTTTCATGTGAGGAGTTTTCTTGGTAGATTTAGGTTTTTCAAAGCTCAATGCTTGTTTGTGTCCTGTTGTTCCCTAGGCAGGGATGCGTGTTCTGTGGCACAGGGCATCCATCAAAGCATCCTTAATAAGGGAACTGTTAGAATTTCACTTGTATATGAAGTATGTGCCTTTGGTTAACAATTTTAGTGGGCTCTTGGAGCACAATATGACTTACTTTGACAGTGGTCCTATCGTAAGCTTTTACCTTCAGGAATTCAGCTTTCTACTTACTTTAACACCATATTCACAGTCCCTTTGGAAATTTTAAACACAGCGTCTTAAGCTGTTAGTTAATAGCAAATAAACCTGTGTGCTGACCTGCCCATGTGCTAGTAATAAGTTAGGAGCCTGCTTTTTAAGAAACTCTGTCACAAATGGTGGTTGAAAACAAACGAACAACTGAATTCCTACAGATAAGACTGTCCAGATGGGGTTGCTGGGGGGTAGGTCAATGAGTTGGCCCTGCAGCCTTGACCATCTTCCTTCAAAAAACAGGAGCACATGGTGTTTCAACTAGCTCCCGGCCTCTGTTTCCAAAGGGGAGATTTACCGCAGAGGGAAGGGCTAGAGAAAGGCCTCTGCCTCGGGCTCCTGGCGGGCTTCACTGCTGGATAGGGTTTGCACTATCCAGTCTTATCCTCAGGGAGAAAATTAGCTCTTCTGGTGAGTTCCTGAACAGCAACCAAGCCTTGGCGGTAGGATTTTGTACAGGCTTTAGTGTACACCCCTGCTCATTAAAGAGGCATGTATTTACAGGGTAGGTAGGTGATAAATGATTAGCTTGCTTGTACCGTTTAATGAGTGTGCATAATGACTGTGCACGTGGGAAATGTGCCATCATTTTCTGCTTCTTTTTGCAAGAATTCTATGGTTTTAACTTCTAGCTTTGTTTTTTTTTTTTTGTTATATCGCTATAGTTATTAGTTCCACTTTTCCATAGTAGTAACCAGTTCAGCATTTTCTGAAAGGACTTGTTGTACTGTAGAAATTACTTCCATTTGCATGGAATGTTGAATCTTCTTGAAATAAGAAATGACGTTTTTGGCCAGTAGACTCATCAGATATTATCTACGTATGCTTTTCTGGGGGGGACGTGGCAGAACAACAACAGCAATAAACAACGTGTAGTTATTATCTGTATTGGAATAGTGCTGCAGTTTCCAAGGACACGTAGTGACCCCGTTGCTCTCTGGTCTGGACAAAAGCATGACACAGATGAGAATATAGCAACAGCCTAACTCCTTGGGTCTTGGGAGTTTCTTCCCCTTTTGTCTGATGGATAATTTACAAAGTTAGATCCGTGATTTCTGGTGTCTCAAGAGTGCATTAGAATTTCATGGCAGGAGATTTGTAAAAGGGAAAGGAATGGTGTACAGGGAATTAAAAGGTCTGTAAAACTAGAGGCTCTCTCTCCTGTGAGGAGTGATCTTGTCTAAATCAATAAACGTCCACAGTCTATGTTTTTCAGCTGTGATTATTAGGACTATGTGTTTGGTTGGTGCATTCTGAGCAGAGCCAATATCAGCTTAGTAACACCAAAAATGTATTTACAGCTATTTGTTCAAATTCTGAATAGCTGTTCACTTTGTTCTTTATCTTTTGCTGTTCCCAGACTGTAACGCAAACAGGTTTTGGCTCTGAAACCAGTGAAGTATTTCTGGGCATGCTTAACTCCAGGCATATGACTACTCCAGTTAATGTTCTTACGACTTTCCATAGACATAAAGGTAAGCACATGCTTAAATGATTTGCTAACTCTGAGTCTCATTTTTCCAAAGTATTTAAGGGAAGATTATTTTTTAATGACTGTGGGCATGCACAATAAAAGAGCGTTACCTATTTTCCTGCTGAACTATTTTTCTTGCACCAGGCGCCATAATATAGGGGTGACATCAGTGAAAATATACATTCTGATATAGCAAGTTGTCAAAGCCAATGACTGAGCAAAAATCTTAAAAATCCAAAATTTATTTTGCAGGAAGTATTATATAAACACCTGGAAAAAGGAAATACAGTTAAAGAATAAGGAAACAGGAAAGAAAAGGCTCTATTTATACTTTTATTGCAAAAAGATATTATTTATAACATCATAATAACTGCCTGCTAGGTCTCACACTGCAAAGTCCTACTGGTGTTGCAGACTTCTACCATGCAGTAACTAATAGGGTCAGCTTTCTTGCACTGGGTTGTGACTGACTTTCCTTACTCTGATCTCTTAGAAAGACAGGAGTCCTTAGTTTCTGCTAAGTGGAAGAGGTAACACGTAACACAGTAAAGTTATGCAACCACCATGCAAGAAGCAAAATGCTATTGGCGGTGATGGGAAAGCCTATCTCCATATATAATAGTTGCTTACGGCAGTTGTAATTCTAAGGTAACAGCTTGGGAAATGAAATTCACAGGTATTAGACCAAGATATAGATGCAGCTGAATCCTTAAATCCAAGCACATGAAACAGAAAACCATCGAGCTGGTTATGAGACAGAAATGTTTTTTATGAGCTGCTCAGTTACATTTTCTGTTGATCCGTCTGTCTCTGGAGATGATTTGCCATCCCTTGAAGACGAAAATATCATTCTGAAGATAGAGGCAGGATTCAAGTAGTATCATTCTCCCTAGATATCTTCTGATGAGGTGTTAGCTTCCTTTTGGCAGAGTCCGGAGGATAGATAAGGGACTGTGGTTACAGGCACAAAGGGCTTTTCTGACAAGGCGAGAAAGAGAAAGTTTCAGATTAGCAGGAATTTGTATCTTTATTGTGCTTTTAACTTCAGTTTCAAATCTTAAAATGGATTTTCGCTGATACATGAACTCAGTGAACTAATGTCCTATTGCATTTTAATTTCATCACGCTAACTCTCTGACTTCAAAAGCCTCCTGGAAACCTAGAGAGCAGTTAACAATCCGCTTGATTTGGCGACAGAAACCAGCGTTTCTTGTGTGCAGTCACAAAATAGGGGAGAGCTCTTGAAAGAGATCAACCAAGAAATAAAAAGACTCCACACGCTTAGGAAGATCTGTTGTATGCATGGATAGTGACTAATTCTAATTATTTCTTTGCTGATTTTTAGGGAAACAAAAAGAAACCTCAGAGGAATGTGCTTAACTGAAAGTAAGACTTGAAGGTAAGATCAAGGCAATTAAAGCAGATATAAACAACAGCTGCATGTATATTTTTCCTCTTCCTTGCTCTGCCTCATAGTTGTCTTATTCTCTTTTTTTGGTTCACAAAAATTTTTTTAGCTTTTCGAATCTCTTCCTCAGATTCCAGATTTGGAGCTTTAGAGTTGTGACCCAATAAAGTTTGCTCTGAGCCTGGGGGATAGATCACATTTCATAAAATTTCTAAGTTTGTCTATCAGTTCAGATGGAAATCTGATAAGTGCCATGGTATCTCACCTATTAGGAATCATGCACAGCAGCTTATGTGGTTCTGCTTTGAGACAAAAGTCACTGTTGCATGAATTAAATTATTTCACATACATAGAAACTTCCAAATCTACTCCAAGTTCTTGTGTTGTAGATATATCCCTAATTGTTCATGTTACTTCAGAGAGTGTTAATTGTACTTTGGCTTTTTGGGAAACTAGATCAAAAAGAACTGAGATTTAGTTCATTGAAGCAGGACAACTGGGCAGGGTGGAGCTGGTGGCAGTTCAGGAAGGTAGATTTCAAATCCCGTTTCTCTAGGTTGCTGAAAGGATCAATGAAGATGAAAGAAATGATATGATTACTATCAGAGCACTATGTAGAAAGTGTGGTGCAAAAATCAGTAAAGAATATTAAAGAGAGGAATTCAATTTTGGAGCTGAACATTCCTCAGAAGTGATGGGACAAACTCAGGCCACTGTCTTCATGACACATAATAAGCCCTGAAGTTTTTACTCTTGTTGTATAAGCAAATGTCCTGATCCGGTTACTTAGCATCTGTATTTCTAGAGTACTGATATAAGGTGGGAGTAAGTCATCTTCAAATACTGATTGTAGGCTCTTGAACATGCCCTGTGGTTTTACTGAAGGCGCTGGCTTTTCTTCAGCAGCGTTGCAGAACATTTTTGATGTTGTGACCATCCCTAGAAGCCATATGGGTCTGAAAATACAACTTATTTCAAATAATGAGCCAAGTTAAAACATCATTCTAGTGATGCTCTGTCAGATCTACCAGTGTGTTCTCAGTTACAGTGGGGTTGTTTGCAGGGTAATGATAATTTGGCCATCGGTGCTTGGGGCATCTTCTACAGCAGGGCCTGTAGCGGCTAATACTGAACATACCTTCAGATTGCTTCTGGACGCGTGTATCAGCCTCTACTCCCATCTCCATGAGGATCTCCAAAGGCGAATCAGTGGTCCAGCTTTTAAAAAAGCTACTTCTCATTGTAGTCCAAGAGAACTGCTGGATGCCCAAAAGTTTTGAAAATCAAGGAATTTAGAAGCAAAAAAAAAAAAANAAAAAAAAAAAAAAAAAAAAGAAGAGTGTCTACTTTTAGTGATTTCGAAAGTCTTGGCTGGTGGTCTTGGCTTTGCTTATCCTGGCAAAACAAACATCAATTTCTTGAGAGTTTTGCCTGGCCCTTGGCTATGTTCTGTTTACTCAGAAGCAATTTGTTTATTTCTGCTATATTTTGTGTACATCATTATTGATCAGTGGCAGGTGATAATATAAGCAAACCTAGCTTGGTATAAAACAGCAGTGCTCTGTCAAAAGTCTTGCCTGATATACTCACTTGAACTATCTGAATTTCTCTGAATAACTTTGCTTTTCTGTGTACTATGTATAAGCCACTGCCCCCCTCATATCTGTGCAAAGAGATTTATTTGGCAGTAAAAATGTCCACTTAAATCGGAACTTCCATTATTTACTTTATAGAAGTGAATAGCCTTCAGTAAATCAGTCTTTCTTTCTCCTTCCTATTATTATTTATTGTTTACATTACAATAACAGACATGTATCCTGTAAAGCCTTTCAAGCTTAATCTACCAAAGGGGGAGTTGGGGGAAATGTGATGTTGAAATGGAAGTGAAGGAGCAGCTGGACTTTGGGAATATTACCCCAGCCAAGCAGGCTGCTCTCGGTGCTGTCATTCAGCATCAGGAATGAGCAGTTGTTCACTTGCTTTTCAAGGCAAGAGCTTTTATCTCTTTGAAGGGGTGGTCAGGGCCTGGAAGAGGAGGACATTGATCTCTAAGAGGCACATGTGGCTGCTGCCACAGTTCAAGGGGGAATGGCAGAAAGAAGCCTGTGTGCTGCAATAAAAATGCTGTGTAAACTTCCTAGACAGTTAGGAACACCTTGTGTAAAGATCCAGATGCTCATCTGTAACCCTAGACACCTACATGTTTTAAAAACATGACTCCAGAGGTGACTACTAGGAGTGTGATTGAGCTCCTCAGCCCCAGCTGAAGTGAGTGCTCTGGCCTGGTGCAGGGATGGGCAATGCCATGCACTCAGTAACTAGCTGTTGCTGTTAGGTGACCTTTTGTCAGGTTAAGCGTTACAAACTCTCTCATCACTGATGTCTATGGCATGATGAACCTCCTTCTACTTCATTTTACATTCTCTTCTTAGTGGGATATAAATGACTTTCATTTTGCATGCCTATTAACTTCTGCATTGGAGAAGGCAGCTCTGCTTAATTACAGGTACTCACTGACTGTTTTAAATGTGTCCCTAACTAACTGTTGAAGACTTGGATGACTCCTGTAGTTGTTCCATCTGTCTCCTCTTGGCCTAAACTTATTTATTGCTTGAACTGCTGAAACACAAACAAACCAATGCTTGAAAGAATCCAACTAAAAAAATTCTTCTTCAGAGAAGGAAAAAAAAAAAAAAAAAAAAAAGGCAGCAGGATATTTCTGCAAAGCAGATTGCAAAATATGCTCATCATGTGCGTGCGCTGTGGTATGGTATGCACTCCATGTCATGTGGTAGGAATATCCAGCTTGCCCTGAAGCTCTTCCTTATGTTTAAACTGCTTTCAACCCCAGCATTATTTTTTTGTCTTTTCTTTTGGCAACAGGGGTTAGCAAGTTTAAATGTTGAAAGGCAGGGAATGAGAGCTACACAGGACCGCTTGGTGAAGGGGTCAGAAAGGAGAGTGTAGCTGAAAGCAAGAGGGACTGTTAATGCATTCCTATTCCCTTTCCTTATGGGGCAGAGCAAGGGTAAATCCTACGTGGAGCCAAGGGATCCCTTCCCCCTGCGTTCGTCTCGCCCGCTCTTCAAGCGTCGTGTCAAAGCCAACCTCTTCCCACAGGAAGACGGCTGCCTGTGTGCGATTCCTTTCAGAGGCTCTCATCACTTCTCCTGTAACTGCTCGGGAGATGCTGTTGAGTGACATGAAATGCTCTTCTCCTGGCAGGATTAGCGAGCCCTCTCTCCACGCAGCCCGGCTTCCTCCTTTGCCTCCGCCAGCTCTCTCCATGTGAACAAATGGATGAGTTTGGGTCTTGCATGGTAAAGGCACTGGATTAATTCTCCCACATTTGCTACTGACAGAGGAACTCTGTCAGTTATCAGAAAAACTTTATGTTACTGAAAAAACTTTCACTCTTCGAGCAGAAAGTGGCCCATGTGTGGACCAAGAACAGGAACTGTTAGTTTAGGTTTGTTTCTTTTACACCTCTCCATTTATATTCAGAAGCATAAGGATTGTCCTACCTTGTGCTGTCCATGGACCTTTCAGGCCAACTTCTGCTCTTACAGCAATCTCATCAGGTATTCTGTAAGAGACAGAAGGGGAAACGATGGCTAGCCTCTCCCAGGGAAAGTCCTGTGGCTGGTGACTGACAACTTCCCTCTTTCTGGGAAGACAAATGTTGAATTCTTGCCGGTGAGACTTCTATAATTAGGATTTTTATCCTGAATACTTTGACTCCCTAAGTGACAACAAAAGATAGATAATTCTTAGGCACACCGGTGGGCGATCTTTTAAACAATTCACCCGGACATAAGATGGGAATTATGACAAAAGTGAATCAAGAAATTGGCACCCAACTTGCCTCGCCCCAGTGCCGTAACTGATGATTACCAGTCATTCCGTAGGTGGGCTTGGCCACCCTGTTCCTCTCTCCATTGCCACCTTGGCTAGTTTGTACTCTCCATTATTATTTGGCTACATTGGGTTACTAGAGCAGGTCTTTTCTTTCGACTGCTTTCCTTTCAGCCCACTGTTGCTCTGCTTTCTTTGAAAAAATGTCTTGACTGCACATTAACTTAGTAGGCTAACTAACATGTTGTGCCTGCCAGGCTTTCAGAGACCAATTATCTTGCCTTGCAATCACTTATTGCCAAAACACAGATCCAACTATGTAAGAAAAATATGTATTTATTTCATGACCTCATAAAAATAACAAGAAAGGAGCAGCACTTTTTTTTTTTATTTCAAATATAGTTGGGTTGGAATATAGTCAGCCCCATATGTATTCAGAGGTATTCTTTCATTATTAAGTATGTATATTGAAATCCAGTGTTGAGTCTACTTATGCCAGGGTTGAATTTGCAATATTATGTTACCACATTACAATATGCTGTCATGTTCAAGCCTTTGAATTTATTAATCAGGATGTAATATGCCAAATCTTTACAAATTACACATTGTTTTGGTACTGGATGCTGGCAACGTTATCACTAACAAAGCAAGCCAAATGACCCTTGCACTAGATTTTTCCATCTTATTCTCCAAGCAAATGTCAACGTAAGAAACTAATCTCAGTTTGTCTCAAATTATTGTACTTTCAGATGCTATTCAATCCATGAAGTATGGGGCAGTCTCCATCCACATTATCCCAAGAGAAGTTCTTTGAAATTATTGTGACCTCTTTGCTCTTGAAGGAAAAGGAATACATTATGAGCCAACTCTTTACTTGGTAAATACAACTCTGCCCATATGCTGCCAACTCTACTAATCCTTTTTCCAGTGAGAAAACACCTTTCCCTCTATCCTTTTCCTCCTTTATTTGGCCCATGCAAATTTATTTCTGAAGAAGAAAACTTGTTTCTTTTCTAAAGAAACATTATTTTCTCGTGTCAGCTACTCAAGTGTTATGGTCTTCCTATAGTTTAATCTTTTTGGAAATACTGAAATGTGAAAAAGGATACTTGGATCCCATGATGGTGAGCAGGCTTAGAACCACTTAGGTAGATCAAAAAGGCTGAGTTGATGAGTTTTGTGGCTTCTGTTTGGATTTTTTTTTTTTTTTGTCTCATTTAACCTACAGCATAAACACAGCCAAAACTCTGCAGAGCTCAGCAAGCAAGAAAATGACCCCAAAATGCTCTTGGAACCCCACTTTAAAAGCAAGTCTTCTTATCATCTGCAGAGCAGCCACTGCAGAATCACTATCCTTGTGCTACTATTATTGGTGGCTGTACTGCTGAGGGTTCCTCTGGATAGTGGTATTTCATGGGCAAAAAGAAAATCCAAGAAAACTCATTTCAGACTTGAAGATTTTTCCTATGGCAGGATTTTTTTTTTTTTTTTCCTGATGATTTTGAAGGCTGGAAAAAATGGTAACAGAGGGTTCAACTCTTTTCATCAGATGCTTGAAATCAACTATGAGGCTTGTTAAAAGGACTTTAGAAGTGCTCCAAAGGATCCTGATTATTTTCCTAACAAGCTTCCTATATTTTGTTACCAGCCTTGCTAAGAAAGAAAAACTGGTTTTCTTCCATGCAACAAGTACCTCCTAAGAAGAAAAAAAAAAGGAATGAGAAGGCATTATAAACCTACAAAGGAAACCAAGCTTAAAACAACCTCTCTTGACCTTTAGTATCAAGGCACGAAGAATGTGTTTCTCAATGTCCAAGTCTAGTTAAATTTAATCTACACACTGTCTACCATATTCCCTCCAGGGAATGCAATGCCAAATGAGCACACAGTGTTCTCACATTAAAATGTTCCATCGGCATCGCTGGGGGCTGTGGGGGATATTGAGCCAGCCGGTCTCATTGCTGCTCTAGCCTGAAGAAGAGGCCAAAGTTCAACAGTTTCATTAATTCATTCAGGAAGAGAGGAAAGTAAAAACAAACCAAGTATTTATTTTCATTGATTGTCCAGGTTGCACTCAATTGTTTGTCTTTTCTCTTTGTTCCTGTCCTGTTGCCCCTTTTTCTTTCCCCCTTTTTCTTTCTTCTTTCCCCTTTTCCTTTTCTCTCTCTTTCTAGAAATAAGAGGATAACAGCTTTCATGTTAGCAATGAATGCAGTTACTTAAACAAATCATTCCTTCATACTCAAGTTTTTGCTGTCTGAATTTTGGCCTTAAACTTTCTTTGCTTCATTAATTTAATTTTATCAGACTGACTGTAGTTTTTTAAGCATAAGCTCTTTATTAGTTATGGTTCTTTATCCTCTGAAATGTTTTTTTTTTATTTTTCTTTTTCTTTTTCCTAATAGACAATGAACAAAGAATACCTTTCAAGAATGCTGGCTGATTCTTAGAGCCCTAGCTCTATGAGATACCTCCTCCTCTCTCTGAAAATGCCGCCGCACGTAGCGTAGAGCAATTAAACTGTGGGGAAATCTGAGAAACCCTGTGGTCACAGGAGATGCAGTCCTACATGGACTGCAGAACTCCCTGCCAGATGAAATAAAAATAGCTATTAATTTCACCATGTTAGGAGCTAAGAGTTCATACTGAAGCCAAACTGAAAAGCCATCTCTTTGCACAAGCTTTCCACCAAACATAAATGCACTCTATGAAATAATGAAAATGGAGACAACCCATTTTAAAATAAGATGCTGCATCTGTACCTGTGTAATCCCAAGAAATGCTCAGTCTGAGACTGATGGATGGCTACCAGTGCAAGAACACCATGGGACAATCAGTGGTCATATTTGCTGTGGTAATGCATAGTTTACACTTACAAATATATAATCTTTTAAAGCAAGAAGGCCTAAGATATGAAAGACGTTCTGGAGCAGAAGTGAGGAGGATAGCAATAGATTACCTTGGTTAACTCTGCAGTTCAAGAGTTCATGAGAAGTTTGTGACTGCTGTTTGTTGTTTTTCTTCTGAAACAGAGCAATTTCCCCTGCCCTCCTCTGCCTCTTTCATGTTATTTATTTTCAAGTAAAGTTGACCTTGCCCATTGAAAAATAATTTTCCTCCTCAAAGAAGGACACTTCCATGTGAAAGGATTTTTCTTGTCTAGTTTAAATATATTTGCACTTCGTGCATATATCTTCTTACAGGTTTTCCTGGCTCATGTCTAAGTAAAGCAACAAACCCTGTGTTTTAGTTTTTAGGTAAATACTTCAAAAGCGGTTAAGTATCTTGTAAGCCTACATTCCCTGGCCTTCATTAAGATCTGGATTTGTCTTTTAAGTCAGATTTGAAAATAAAGCTGAAGTTGCTCTCGAGATTTATTTTTAGGATAAATCCTGAAGTCCTGAATACATTTTTTTTTTTTTTTTTTCATTCTTGGTGTTTAGAATGATAATCTAATGTTTAGTCGGTGCTTGGCTGTAGCACAACTGAGAGCTGTGAGATGACCAAACTCATTTCCTTAGTTGCATCTTTTTGTTTTTGCAACAAGCCTTTATTTAATATCTCATTTAACAAGCCTTTTGGACCATCTCTTGATTAGATTCTGCATGTTTCCTGACGCTTGCATGAGCTGAGAAATGTAGCCTTAAAGCCAGAGCCAACATAAATATTTTTTCATAGAACGATGTAAAAAACAGCTTTTTGTTTCACAAAATTCAGACTTACTAAAAACTTTGAAACTTTCCCCTCATTTTCAGTCTGGTCTGAAAAATCATTTCAGGCGGCTGCTTATATAAGTGATATCAGGTTACAGAAACTTTGAAGGCATCTCAGAGTCAGGCATCACAGCGTTCTGAACTGAAAACTTGAACCTTGCATTTGGCATCTTGTCTCCTAACACATAAGGATGACCCCACTTAATGGAAATGGATAGACTTTTCTACCTAAATAGTTGCTGCAATTTATCGTCCTGCAGATACACCTGCATCTTATCAGCATGACGGAGATTTATTTATATATTTATTTATTTTAATTTGCAATTACAGGGGCAGAAGGAATTCCAAAACAATCAACAGGAATCTGCTTGTATTTGAACATCGCGAGGTGGTAAGGACTGAAGATATGATGGAAATCCACTCTTTCCCAAGTTTTCTGCAGACAGGTCTTCAATATTGTCGAGCTGTGTTTCTGATACTGTGTGGTGATCTCCCAGCACTAGAGAGGAAACTTGGAATTCAGCCTTGTAGGTATGTTGCAGAATCACCGTCAGAAAAGAGTGGGTAGAATTTCTGAAGGAAGATTGGGATGTGTGAGTGTGTGTTAGGATTAGGTGAAAATGTTTACACTATGTGCACTGCACATATATGTGTATTGCAAGCACCTGGGTGTCCCCTTATAGTACTGGTTTGTACTTTCACTGCTATGCAGACAAGTTAGCAAAATATTTTTTTCTAATTTGCTGTACAATCAAAATCAACTAAAACTTTTTCTTTTTTTTCCTCCCACTTACATAATTCCTCAATTTAATGTTAATCTGTGGGACTAACTTGATAGGACTCAAGCTCTACTCCTAGGTCTCATAGTGGAAAGCTGGAATGACTTCAGCTAGTGAAGTTACTCTGAAAATGGGCTTGTTTTAAGGAAACCAAAAGCCAGTCCAGAAGAAGAGTCATAGTGGGTATTTTTGAACAGCTTACATGGGAAAGAGTGATGGTTGATGGTTATATGTAGGCCAAGAGAAAGCTGAATTGGAGTCTAAGGGAGAAGCTTTTGCTACAAGCTTAGTTTTGGGGAAGAGGCCAGCTGAGATAGTCAGGGCCAAAGACTGTCACTGTGGGATATGCCCCTGAGAAGTTCAGCCAAAGGACTTGAATGTTGGAGGTTTTTCAGATTTTTTCTCAACCACAGTAAGATTAATTTATAGTATTTGGGCTGGGGGAAGTTGGGGGGTGGGGGTCAAATTGGTGGCAAGCTGCCAAGAACTGGTTAACTTCTTTATCAAAAGAAAAATAAGCTTTCATCTGCTTTTGTGGTGTCTTCGAGTGTGAAAATGGGTGTGTTACAATCTGAATGTGAAAACATCTCCATAGCAATGGATTTCAAATTCTTAAAGTTTATGAGACATTATTAAACCCATAGTTATGGTGGTATGTTAGCTGTTGCTGAGTTTTACTAGCTTTCCTTGACTTCACTCAAAAAACAAAAAAAGGAAAACCTGTGTGAATGGCCGCTGCTATTATTTTCCAGTGCTCTGTGTTCAGTTGCCCCTTGGATTTCTTTGCTGCTTGTTTTGAATTATGACTTGAAGGCCAACATGTAATTCACTCAGTCTGGTCCATCACTCTGATTGCAATTTTTATAGGGCTGTCTCCCAATCTTCAGAGGGCTTTTCATTGGTATAAGGCCAGTGCAGCTCTATGACACTGTATTTTCTATTCTGATTCCTCAATGAGATGTACCATGTACATGAATAGACCTATTTTTTCCCTTCCCCTTCTGACTGTTGTAAAGCTGCACTTCTTTGAGCTCCTCAAATCTTAAAATTTACTCCTTTGTCTGCAAATTATGGACCTCATTACATCCTCTGCCTTTCCATTTGCCTGATGCCTTCCACAATTTTCATAAAACTTCGTACTTAAACCCACATTTTCAGTCACTTTACCTTTGCCAGCTTTTAACTGCTGGATTTATATTCCCCATGCCAGGTGTTTGCATGAAGTAGAGTGTATTTGTTTGACAAAAACTCTACCAATGTAATCTAGCCATTTTTCAGTATAAGGTGAAGAGAAAAAATGCACTCTTTTGCTTATATTTAAATTGCTAAGGGCTTCAAATGATGGAAAAAAACATTTGTATGCATGTGCTTTGAAACAGACACCTGGCATGGCTACAGAATTTGTGTCAGAAATGTGTGTTTTGACATCTACCCTAAAGAACCTCCTGTATTTGATGAAATTATTATTTAAGAAATCACAGTTCAAACAATACTTTGTAGGAACATTTTACCTATAAAGTTTGAATTGTATGAAGTATCATCCCTTCTTGAGTTATTGAAAATCTCAGTTGTGCCGAGCTCCTGCCGAGTCGAATTGTGCAGAGCTCCTGTGTAGTGACGCTCGGTGCTGTGGCAGCAGGGGGAGGCACCTCATGAGCCTGAAGGTTGGCCTTGCAGGTTGACATAACTCAATATCCTTGAACATCGGAGTGCCCTTTTTTTCTGAGTATTCATCCAGCCTTTCCTGTCATTTTTCCAATAAAAGCTTTAATTACTGATTGTAGGCCATCTTAACCAGCGTTATGCATTAGCATGCCTGTTTGCTCCAATTTTAATCCTGCAGGATATGTTTAGATTTGGCCAGCTGAATGGATTCACTAATTTACATCTCTAATGTCTGCAGAATTTTATTTTAGTTGTTTTTTGGTGCGTTTCTGCCAAGGACACAGATCCACTTTTAAGCCAAAAGAGAGAAACCAAACATCTCTTCCAATGTTTTCAGGTGTTAGGACTGAAAAGCTGTTGTAGTTAATGTAACATTAACGTAGACCTCTCTGGGTCTGGTAGACTCGTCTTAGGGGTAGACCCCTCTTAGGTCCTGGTGTCTGAAACCCATCCATGGTGAAATCCGTCCTGCTGTCTGAAATCCATCCATCCATGGCAGGTCCATCAGTTTAACAAAGACGTGAGGATGCAGGAGGGGCATAGACAAGAGTGATTATTTTCATGTTTTCATTCTGCAGGAAGATTAGGAAAAAAGCAATCTACCTTGTTTTAATTTTTTAAATACCGTTCATAGGAAAATGGTATCCTTGGCTATGTTTGAACTGCAGTCAGCTCTGTTTGTGTAAAACTCCTCTTTTTGCTTGCAAGAGGTAAACATAGATGTTAGTTAAAAACCACGCTTGTCAGATAAAAGGTAGACTAATTTATTACAATTATATCTTACTATACCTTTGGAAAAATTACATTAAAAATACAAACAGTGAGGAGGAAAGAGTTGGGTGAAGAAATGCTATTAAAAGAGCACATCTGTTTCAAATTCTTATTTGGGGCAAAAAAGTCCCCACATGTGTTTTTATTTTAATTTTGTATGTGCGTTGTTATCGTTGTGTTAACTATTTGGTAAACAGAAGTATTGAGAATCCATTTTTCAGTGAAGTTTGGTTTGGGATATTTGTACACAGTGAGAGAGAGAGATAATTTGAAAGCTAATTGAAGCCCTGTGAGGAACCAATTCCCTGCAGGTTCCTTAATTCAAAGTACCTGCCTTTGGTGCACAAGGCACTTACTTATTTTGGAAATGAAATCATTTTACTCTTCAGTTTGCAATTTTTACATGCCTTGCTATAGTACAGCATATCATAGAGCTGTGTCACAGAATTTGCTGCAGCCTGACAAATACAACTGTAGCAAGAACTGAACTGTAGAAGAAAAACATTTGGTTTGGGTTAATAAGGTAAATATATATATTTAGCCATGACCGGTTTATATACTGATTTTTTTTGTACACTATTGTAAAGTTAATAAGTTTCCTACTGAATATATAGAGGTCGCTCACAGCAATAAATCTAGCCATTTTGAAATGGCCTATTGAAACCAGTAGTTAAAAATTCTCATCAGCTTCCTTCAGGGGAACTTGGATTTTTATCTAACTTTGGTATGGGTTTCCCAGTATCTTTCTACACTGCTGTAAAGATCTGCAGTGAAAGAGTATTCACTTTATGTTAGGCTGCAAGGCCTCTGCTACTGGCAAAACTACTTGCCCAGCAGTGTGGAGCCACCGCATGTGCTTGGGGCACCAAACCCCGGAGTCCAAACTGGGAGCTTTGAGCTGCTTTGCAGTCAGTCAAGAGAGATGGGGCACTCTATGATTCTATGATATATGTCATCTGGGATGTGGTTCATGCCTCTGGAGAGAGCCGAGTTGCTTAACTCGGAATGTCTGTGTGCTCTGTGTAGGTGGGAAAACACGCTGTGGAGGTGCCCTCTCCTTCCACACCTCTGCAGACAGCATGGGGTCCTGAGGTGCCTGGGAAGTGCTGATCCACCTCTGTTACAGCCACTCTCAGAAATAACCTCTGGACTTATCACAAAACTGGCTAAAATCAAGGCGAGACGTTTAAACAAATCACTCTGCCTGGAGTGAGCCCACCTGACAGGCTCTTGTTTGTGCACCCCTCATTAGGAGTGAATTAGGAGATAGCACAGGCCAGAAAGTATTTTTCCTTTGTGTTTTACAGGAGCTAGAAACACACTGGACATTGGACTTTAAATGGAAGTAGCTTTACGGACCCATTATGCATCCTTCTACACTGCAGAAAGTCAGAGCCACAATATTTCTGCCTCTATCAGTTTATTACTCCAAAGAACAGTCATAGAAAGCAGCAACAGAGTCATTAGAGAACTCTATTAAAACCGTCACTGTGCCTCTAACTGCTGTATGGGAGAGAAAAAAAGAAAAAAAAAAAAAAAGGTTTCTGGACCAAAGTTTTCTATCCAAGATTTTTGCCCTCTACAGAGACAAAGGAGGCTAAAAAAGAAATCCCTGTCTGTAGCTCTTGCCAAAGAGGCATGGCTTCAGTGTTTGGAGAGCCCCTCGAGGGAGACTGGGAAAGGTTTGATGTAGAAAGATTTATGGGCACTTAAAACTTATAATGAAACTGTTATCTTTACTCTCCTCTTTCTAAATCATATAAAATCAGGTGCTAGGGACTTGCAGTAGTATTAATAACTGTCAGCTCAGGTATAAAGCAAAAGATATTTCTGACAGGTAAAAATTAGAGCTGATGGTAAATTTTTTTGTGTGTTTTCTACAACTGCAAGTAAGGCACTGCTCTTGCGAATCATTCTCTATAAGAAGATCTTGCGCCAAGTTTCATTAACTTGAGGGGGAGCTTCACGAGGGCTTGGGGATCCTGCTTCTCCGAGCAGTTTATGTGACTGAGGCGCTGATGGAGAAGCAGCCTTGTGTGCTGGCGTGCAAGGTAGGGCGCTGCCGGCAGCAAGAACAGGAGAGGGAGCAGACGAAGGAAGGAGGGAAGGGGAAATAGAGAAGCAGTTATGCTATTACAATCTGAGGAGTTTTCTTGGATTAAAAATCCAACCGAAATACATTCTCTGTTCTTCAATTTCAAAAATACAGCCTTAGAAGTCATAAATTTTGAAGGAAAAATTCTGTCTCCACTGAGGACAGTAAGTCCTGTTCATTGGTTTTTACAGGGCAAGGGTTTCAGCCCATGTTTGATCATTTATGTGCGTGTATCATTTATGTGCGTGTTGACTTGCATAAAGTTGCCACAGAAATACAGGGTTAGTTTATACCCTTTCTTATTTTCATACTAGGATCAAATCATCTTGAATCCCAACTCAGAAAACGGGAAATTCTACAAAAAATCATGGAAGTTGTTAAATACGCTGAAACCCTTCTTCCCCCCCACGCATTTTCTTGTCCAACACTATCTTTATTTCCCTCTTGCTCTACTTAAAGAGGTTCCTTGATTAAAAAATTGCTGTGTTTACTATCGGCATTGGCTAATCTCACCCTGAGTCCAGCCCTATAGGTTGTTTTGCAGGGGCCAGTATTGTGCATGCCAAGGAAAGTTTCACGAGTCGCTGAGATAGGTGGTTGCTGAAAAGCTGTCTGTAGGATGAGTTTTTTCTTTTCCTTGCCCTGTAACAAAATGTTTGGTGATGTGTTGGAGTCTGAGTACTTGTCATGAATAATAGTTAAAAAAGATAATGTCTGAAAGTTTGAAAAAGCTGATTGAAAACAGGAGTGCCCATGATATTGCGCATTAAAAGATAATTCATGATATCTTTGTACTGTATTTACGACAGATTTTTTTTAAATAACTTTTTGTCATTTCCAGAGACTTGAAATTTAAATCTTCTTTTTTTTCCCTCTAGTGACTTTTTCCTCTCCCTAACATCTTATGCTGTGCTCCATATGTGTGAGCTTTTCCTTTTGTACACTTATTGTTAGTTTTTTATGGCACAGATTGGTGCAAAAGAGAAGCATGGAAAATCTAAGTCAGTCTGATTGAATCCATGGGAAAATGCCCCTAAAATTAATTTACGATGGATGAGATCAATGCTGAAAAGTCTAGCTTGATTTGTTTCATTTGGAAAATGAAGCTGAAGACTTGAAAGCACCAAACTGAGACGGGCATGCCAAAGCCTGACTCTTGGCAATCTTCACTCTCAGCTTTGTCAATACCTCTCTTTAATGATCCATAATATGTTGCTCTTTGGCAGCGCCTGAACAAAATACTGAATTAATTTTGCTCTCAGGAGGGTACAAATCATCAGTGTGATGCTGTTGGTGGTGTTTATTTTTCAGAAGCTTTATAGTACAAAGAATTGAGGGAAGGAGGAAGAGGAAAAGGTGTCTTTGGTTGAGAAAGATGGTAGTCAAGGAAAAAAAAAAACAGTATTTCAAATGTGTCTACTTCCACTTACATAGAACTATTAACTATTTAATATTTAGTGTGCTATGATCTACTGGTACCAAAAAGAAGTCAACAAATTCATTTCTGTCTATTTTTAAGATGGAAAAAATTCTCTTTTTGAGCTATCTATTGAATCAGATCTAATTTTTAAAATCAGATCTACATTTTAAAAAATTTAATGTGAAAATAACTCTGGAATATATTTTTGCAAGAAATTCTTTAATGAGCAAAATTGTTAAATGCTGCCCCTTCTCATCTGATTAATGAAGGGGATGACTAATGAAGTGAGAGCGTGTGTGTAATTTTATTCTACTTGAATTTTAAAATAGCTTACTACAAAAGTGCTAACAATTTCAATTTCTGAACAATTTGTACATCTTTTGAAAATACTCTATTCTGAACAGCAGGAGCTGCGTTTCTGGGTTAGGAAACACTGATGCTGCCTTTATTTTCATATATGACCTGAACATCCTAGATCCCTTGCAAGGAAAACTGGTGGGCTGCCCTTCAGTCAGTAACGATGATGGAAATCTGTGCTCTTAAAACTGTGTTTTGGTGACATAGGAGCATTCTTTAGAAGACAAGGCCATTTATAGATTCAAACAAATTTCAGAAATGGTCACGCATGTTTGTGCTAGCACTTTTTTTGGCCATTAAACAGCAGTGCTGTCACCTGCTAGTGCCCATGCAGTGTTTCCATAGGCAAATGTGGAGATGCGTCTGGTCACTTAGGAGTTCACAAGCACACAGCATTAGGAAGTTTATGACTATGCAACGGTGCGGGGACTTCAGCCATGAAATGCTTTCTGCAAGGTGCAAAAGCAAAGATGTGTGTGTATTTATATATATATATATATAAGCGCATTCCCTGCTTATTAGCAACCTGCTATAAATCCCTCGACATAGCTATTGGTTGTGTGTAATCATCGTGCACATTTTAAACTATCACATTAAGATCCCCAATTTCTTGTAAAACCGCTCACTACAGTATTTTCTTATTTTTATTAATACGTGTGTGCATGAGGTGTCTGACAGAGTTATTATCCGCTTTGGTGATGAAGAACTCCTGCTGAGGTCCGGGAGAACAGGATTGCAAAGACCAGTGTGATGTGTATCTTATAAAGCGCTCATTCTTCTGCCTGACCATCTGTGTGTGCAAACGGACTGCTCTTACGCAGCAGCAGTTTTGTTGAGTTTGGCCTTGAGCTCTTTTTTCCAGATTCTGCCTAGCAAAGAGGGAGGGAGGGAAAGGAAAGAGAATTTCATTGGGGAATGAAGGAGGTGGGGGTAGAGGGAAGCTTAAGGCTGAAAGCTTAAAAATGAGTGACTGGTGGAAGAGTACAGCAAAGTCAGTGAATAATTTTACTGTCCTGGTCTAGCAGCTTGGGAATGTGCCATGTAAAACAATAACATCTTCCAAGTAAGTGAGAAAGGCAGAGAAGGAGGGGAGACTTAGGGTGAAGAGTGGGGAGGGGGCTGGAGGCAAGAGAGGGATTGGATCCGTGAGTACAGACATTGCCAGTTCCTGGATCAGCTGCTTCTTATTTTTCTTATTTTTTTTTTTTCCTTAAATATTTGACACTGAGTCAATGCCCAGGATATAAAAGCTGTGCTAGTCTGTTACCATTGCTTGACAAATAACATTGCAGGTAGGCTGCTGGCTTCAGCTTTTACCAAAATAAATCACTATTGCTTCTTTGGAGCCTTACGGACCTCGCTTCACTAAAAGTGTTGTGAACGTGGAAGGGAGCTCTAGAGGCAGGGAAGATGTAGGGCAGCCGTGCAATTTGCCTATCCCAACTTGGGCTACTTTTTCTTCTTTTTTTCTTCTCCCATCTGCTTCCTAAGATGCCCAGGGGCTCCTGAGAACTTGACAAATTTACCCATGTTTACTATAAGTGCAGTAACCGCGTCCATTGAGCCCCCCCCTGCAGATTGCTGTAGTCTTGAATCCCTAGCCGGGCCTGCAGCGGGTGCCTGGGCTCGGCACAGCGGCCGCCTTGCTCCGAGTGCCGGGCAGCTGGGAAAGCCGGCGGCGGCTGCGCACGCCCTGCGTGGCTCCCTGGCGCCTCAGAAATAAGCGTCCTGCCTTGGGAACCTTTGCATAAACCTAGACGGGACTTTTTTTCTGCCCGGTTGTTTAGTGAGCCCCGTTCGTAACTGATGTGTCGCGGCAGGGCTGGACTTCTCGTGCGGCGCGCGGGGCGTAGGAGGCTGTGTAGGAGGCTGCAGGGGCCCGGAGCACCAGCACTGTCCGTCTGCTGCCTCCCAGAAGTCTTCCCGTCCTGACAGAGGTGGTGTATGAGGCTTGGGCAGCGGCCACCCGCAGCCTGTGTTTGAGCTCACATGAATGCAGTTTTTGTGGTATCTTATGACATCTGGTTTGGAGGAAGCCGATGCTGTGAGTGAATGTGGCCCTTAGTTCTTAGTTTAATTAAAAATTAAACTCCAGCAGGTCTGATGCACCATCTGGCGAGAAGATGTACTGCATATGCCTAGCTATACATCAGCCACGCACCGGCAACAGCAACGGAGAGCTGCCTTTGGAGCCGCAGAGGATTTCATGCTTAAGCCCTTCTTTCATCAGTGGCTGCACAGACCCCATGAGGCAAGTTCCTCTGGAAAGCTGCACGAGTTTCAGAGTTTCAGCTGTCAGTTTGGTAAGTTTTTCTGGATTCTGGAGGATGTGAACTTGTAACGCTCTGGGGTCGATGTGCAGAAAAAGGAGCAGGGCTAGAGCCCCATAATATTGCCAAGGATTTTGGATAATTTCAAGTGTTTGAGCCAATGGAGGGAAGAGATGAGCCCCAGATCAACACAGATCTCGTTTGAAAAGGAACATCCCCTGTCATGCTCCCGCTCTTCCCCCCCACCAAAAAAAAAAAAAAAAAAAAGGAAAACGCCCAAGAACAGCAAGAAGAATTTTGGGGAGGAGAAAGGGAAGAGGGGAAGTTGAGCTTTCTATATTAGGTCTTTTCTTGAAGGGAAATTTACCACATTACCACAACAAGTCTTTTCCACAACATTTACTGCGGCCCAACAAGGAGGTAGGAAAGAGAAATATGGTTGAGTAATTCATAACCCATGTCAATTGGGAAGTATTCACGCTTTCGTGAAGATGGTGTGGCAAGCCTCTGTAAAATGGGTGAAAAACATGTGGAAAATGCCACCTTCCTTAGCTAGAACTTTGCCACAATGTAGTAGAAAGGATGGTAGTCACAGAAGGAGAAAGCTAGAAGCTGCTAACAAGAGTTATTCCACTTTATTAAAAAAAAAAAGTATAAAAATGGGTATAAAATAGTAGAATAACCAGATTTTCTAATGATGCAAAGTTATTCAGGGTAATCTACAGTAGATATGGAATAGGGAATTGCAGAACCTATTATGATGCTGAGGGGCTGAATCTCTTCTATCACATTATTTTCTAATTTCAGTAAATGAAAAATAATATTTGAGAAGTAACCAGCCTAAGTTATACGTATGCCACGACTAGTGGGAAAAAGCTGTTCTCATCTAGGAGTTGGAACTTTGGGCACCGTTATGGCTGGCTCTGAAAATGGCAGAGTCGGGTAGAACGGTAGGAGTTAGTAGGAAGGAAATATAAATCAAAGCACAGAGCATCCTTCCATAGGGCATTCACACCTGGAATTCTGCGTGCAACTCTGGAAATTCCGTCACCTCAGAATGATAAGGATTTCAGGAAAAATTGCAGAGGTGGGTCGTAAAGATGCTATGGAATGACAAAAGTCTTAATAGACTTAAAAGACGAAGGGAGAAAGGTGATCAGTATCTCCAAAAACCATGAGGGTGAATAAAAAGGAAGCATCCATTTCTCTACTCACTACTTTTCACAAAACCAAAACACTCAATTTCTCGTCTAGCACATGTGAGACAAGCAAAAAGAAGTGTGATTAAGTTGTGGAACTCATTGCCACAGGATGTTGTCCTGGCCAAAACCATAAGCAGGTTCAGGAAAGAATTAGGCAAATTCAAGGAGGGTGATTTCCCAAGCAGCTGTTAAACATGATGGTGCTGATGCAAACTGTGATTTAGGATGTCTCTAAGTTGGTATGTGAATGGATATCCCAGGGAAGGAGTTACTGTGAATATCCCCTTTTTATCACGGTAATTAGACTGGACTTCCTAGATCTTTGACCAATGAAGTGTGGCAGTGCTTAAGTTATGCAAAACATTTTTTTCCTGTAGCAGAAGAAGCAACAGAAAGAATGAGTCTGACCAGCCTGGTACAAATGGCCCAACGCAGCAGTGAGCCGAGGGGGAAGGTGTTTCTGGAGAGCTTCCTGAGGCGGCGGCTCCCCGCAGGATGCCAGGAGAGGGGTATCCGCGCTCCTGTCTGGCTGGCCGTGTGGCGGAGAAGAGGGAAACGACCACAAGGCAACGTGGTTTTCGTTTAGCACAGAAGATCTGTCTTAGTCACAGACGTGATTGAAAGCACATTTTTACAACAGAGAAAATGGAATGGCCGGAGTTAATTTGGTAGATGAGATTCTGCTCTGGGAGAGCGAGCAAAGGCTGATCAGAAGGTCAGGCTTTTACTGATAGTGCAGCTGCCAATGTTATTTCCCTATCAGTGTCAAAGAGGGAAACCAGCAGCTCCTATGCCAATGAGAGCACTATCCATTATGGATGTCAGCACTTTGTAAACTACTTTGCTACACTCCCAAGCTCTTCTTTAATAAATATTTTAGATGGGGAGATACTCTGCAAGACCTAAATGTGCTACGTAGATATACTGTCAGTGTGTGCAAGAGCAGAGAGCATCTTTTTACCACTTGCTTTGAGTTCCACTCATGAAATTATGATGGCAGAAAGGAGTAAGAGTAAATGAGAGAAACCACGTGAAAAAGTAGAGGTCGCCAGATTCAGGCATAGTACCTCTTATAAAAAGAGATAATCAAAACACTTGATAGGATATCAATATGGGTAGATGGATTTTTGCAGTGTAAGATAAGATTAATTGTGCCATGGTTCAGCAATTTTTAATTCATGTTGGCTGTTTTTTTTTTTTTTTTTTTTCCCTTTTTGTTTAACTTCTGATTTTTATCCAAAAGTAGAAGTGCAGGAAAACCCTCAAGAAAGGCAGTTCTGGAGATTTCCAGCTTATTTTGGGGCTCTGGAGATTCAGATGGTTTGGGTAAACCTGTGAACTTTTGGATGTTTATCTGAACTGAACCTGAACTCTAAATCTTTTAAGGTTCACTCAGCTAAGTCAAAGGGAGGAAGGCCTATAATGATAATTTTAATGTTCTTTTCTCATTCAGCCATGGATATGACCTTTTTCCAGACTCCTGAGAGTTTCTATGTGCTGCATTAAACAAAGAAAAAGCTATATCACATATGCACAATTAAACCTTGTAGGTACCACTGCGGCTTCAGCTGCTACACATCCCGTGTACTAGTAGCTGTCTTTGTAGGAGGATTTATCTAGAAAATGGATTGCTGTTTCCAGTCTAGCTTGGCCTCTAATGACATCTGTCTTTCTTGACAGATAAATGTAGAAGATAGCTTATAAAATAGAAAAACTAGAAACAAAATTACTGAGCTATAGTAAGCAAAACAATACAAAGAAAACTCATTAACACTATATAAAATATGTTTTCCTTTCATTCAGTTAAGTTTTTAGAAGAGAATATATTTTCTTTGTTTTGTGACCTTATAATAGCATATATATCTATATATACATATATAATCATACCTTTTTAGTTTTTGGTGTTTATCTGTGGTGACCTCTGGGAAATGGGGTCGGTTCGTAATCTCTATTCTGTAGAAAATAATTTGAAACACTGAAGATCCATTTTGTCAAACTGTTCATCATCCACCATGGTGAGGTTTGTCACTGGTTGAAATTCATGCTCCTATATTAAAGCCAAGATAACTTTTCCTAATGTTCTTCAACTTGAAAAGGGCAAGAGGTGCTACCCTGATCTCCTGCTCTCATATTCTGTCCTTTTGAGACTTAATCAGGGTTGACAGTGGTCTTGTGTTCACTAACAAAGACAGCTGTAGTGATACCTGTGTTCCAGTGTCCTACTAGATGCAAGAAAAGTGACTGCTAGAAAAATGCATGCTAAATTTACATAGGTATGAAGAGACAGTTCACTTGATTGCTGAAGTATCTATAGGATGTTTTGCCCTGTACTCCTGTCACCTGCCTTTGAGCACCTATCTGAGCACCAAAATGAGAAGCTGTCAGTATTTCCTCCACTCCATGGAGAGAGGGTTAGTGACCGCACCATAAAATTTGTCTCATTCTCTGGTGATGCCTGAAATGACAACAGATAAATCTTGGAGCTTACTTCCCAGTTATATATCTTTTTATAATTTTAATGTTTATAAAATCATTATGACTATGTTACCACAGCAGCAATCACTTAGGCCTTTTGAGTTGCTTGCCACTGCAGGGCATGTTTTGAAGAGCTCATTTTATTTTCAAAGGAATTTGGAAATCATCAGCTCTCATTTGGACTCTTGGATCTGCAGCAGAGCGCAGCGTTCAGCAGTGTTATGTTGCTCTCATCAGCTTCTCTCCGTGGGAGCGGCTGCATGGTGAGAACTCAAAACTAAAGCACTACTTATTAGGTTCTCAGATATAGGAAATGTCTGCAGCAAAGTTCAAACTGGGCTCATTCGCAGACTTTTGATAGGACTTTTAAACAAATTGGACTTAATTTATGCTTTCAAACAGGAACTATGTAGCATTCAGTAATTTTGTGGGATTTCCAGAGTTTTTGAAATCCTGGCTAGATTTCTATTTTCCCTTGTATGTGGGACCAAGCCTGAAGTTCATAGAAATGAAGCAACAAAAGCTGTAGCTTAAGGAGTGATTTTCATCCCTCCTTGTGACCTGGGATTTCCCAGTGGCACCCTTAAATCGCACCCCTTATTCCATATTGCACCCAGCCTGTCTTAACGCTGCCTCCAAGCCAGCATGTGAAAAGACTCCTAAGTACTCCTGCAGTTTGTAGGACTGTCCTAGTGGAAAGGGTTTTTAGTTACTTTTTTTTTTTTCTTTTCTCTGTCCTGAAAAAAACAATGCAATGGAGCTCTGGATGAGGTGGAGAAAGGAAAAAATGCCCAGCTCTTGTGGGTTAGCAGAAGCATCCCTGCCAGCAGGATGTGGGAATGCCGCCTATGCTATGCCTAACCTGCTATGTGCAACTGTGTTTAGGGAACAAATCAAAGAAGATTAGCTGCTGTACACAGGGTCCGAGGAGATCTGAAGCAGGGGAACTATGCTTGTTTGAAGGATATAGCATAGTGAATTTTTTATGATCAAAGATTGCTGTGGGGCCTTTCCCAGAGATTGGACTCTTAGCCTTGACTTGAGATACAGCTATAAAACTCATTCAGAGTTCACTGAATCCTTTTCATCTTATGTAGATATGTATCTTTCCCCTGCTTTTGTCCTAATATCAATAATTTTTTTTCTTTGCTATCCAAAGCCTGGTTAAGACTTTCTTTTGAAGCCAGGATATAGGATGCGTATGTACAAAATTGAATGATTGCAAAACATATTTACAGGTAGGTTTTACAAAATCTTATTCCAAAAGGTTTTACCGAGAATTCTCATTAAAAGCAAATCCCTGTCACCAGTAAGATTCTAGTGCTGATGCTGCTTTATCTCAGAGAGAGAAATTATGCAATAAAATGGAATTCTTAATGGAAATAAAAACATAAACACAGTAGATATAAGTGAAAACATAAGAGTAAGTGATTTCTCTCTCATGCTGTCAAAAGAGGATCTTTCAACTTTGGCTTCAGATAAAGAAACTAGAGGTTCAGTTGGGAGAAATAACAGATTCAGTGGCACTCCGGGGCAGCTGCCCTGGATCTTGTTATGGCTTAGGCCTGATGCTGTGCTGAACGGGACCAGATTGGTGAGTCTCTCTCGTAATGATCTCTGGGGGGTCGAGCTTCATCCCTTTGTGAAGGTTAAAGCGCTGACTCTGGATATTGCCAGTGTGGGAGCTTCCATCCAGCTCTAGACCTTGATCTATGCAGCATGGTTTGGATCCTTTTACCCTCATAGCAATGTAGCATGCTATCGCACCAACTGATTCCCATGTTGCTTTTATTTATTTATGAGTCGTACAGTTCTGTCAACTTGCAGCCCAGTTTCTTCTCTCATGATGAAATGTGAGAATGGGGATTAAAATCCTGTGTTTTGTTATGCCATGAGTTGCCATGGAAATGAGTTTGAGGTTGCTCATCTAGTGACTTCATTAGATTGAACCCTTTCTTGTGAAGAAGAGGAGGAGGAGGAAGTGACTCTGTGGGCAAGAAGCCTCATGTGAAAGTCTTTTGCATGGGATCAGTTGAGGTCAGTCTGGCTGCCTTGGTACTTTCTAGCTTGTCTTTCAGCACATCAGGAAGTTTGTTAGAACTTGTTCTGATTAGAAGTTATTAGCCTCTTAAACAAGGAGTTTAGAGCCTAATTTCCCACATGCTTTTTAAAATAATGGCTGTGAAATTCCTGTTGTTAACTGACTGAACCTTTCTTTACTTGCAGAAGAAGGAAGGAAATACACACACACACTCACAAAAGTAAAATATAAGGGACAAAACTCAAGAACTGCTAAGAAAAAAAGAAGAGACACCCTGCTTTCTCTCCCAGGATGTGATGCTCTGTAGTGGATGTCTAGAGAGGAGTATAAAAACAGAGTCTTATTAGAGCCCTCCTTTCACTGCTCAACTCTGCAAGCAGCTGGTAATCTGCAGGGCAGGGGCTTCCTGGGACGGGGCTTGTCTACTGACCTTTGTGTTTTAATAGCCAGCAGTGCTTGCTTTCTTCACCTCCAGCAAGACTCAAAGCTGTACTGGGTTTGGCAGATGGGAAGAAACATCTCAGTCTGCATAAAGTTATTAGAAAGTGTGGTGCAATCTCAGAGCAGCTGGTATTATTGTTTCCTAGTAAGTGATTCTGCCAAGTGTGTAGGAAGCTAAATTTTTCCTGTACAAGTATTTCCCATCATTCCTATCTTAATTTCCACTATAGTAACTAAAATTCCTTCCTATCCTGAGGAGATCCTTGTTTTCTCTTTGAGTGGATGAAAAACTGGAAAATTATATGGATAATATGGTTGCTCAGTGTTATTCTTTTCGAGAATTCTGTGCAGCGCGATGTGCAGAATTGAGCTGGGAATTTCCCCCCTTGTATTTGAACTCCGCATACGATTTATAGGAAAAGAATGGAAGTCCTGACATTTGGAACACAGAAATATCTATTGCTTATTTCCCAGTAGAACTTTTGACTTAAAAGATTTAGATGCTTTTCTTTATTAAATGGAGGGAATACTTGAGTGTTTTCAACTCAAAGCTCATCAGCATATCTTCATATTTTGTCAAGGGGCCCAGCTGACAATTCTCAGTGGAAGTGCTATAACAGTGGTGGTAATCCAGCATGGTGGTCCAAGGAAAGGATAGGAGCCAGACATTTGTGCTCAGGCTCCAGTTTTCTCTCTTGCATTTGGCTACAGTCACTGAAGCCAAAGCTTTTAAAAAAACAGTCTCTGCTTTGTGATAAACAAGCGGGTCACCCCAAAATCAGAACCTCTGTTTGAAAATATCGTCTCTTACCTTTCTGCTTCTTTTTCTCGAACTATGAACTCTTGGTGATGCTGTATTTATTAAAAAACTATAAATGCTTGAAGTGGGGTAGTTAAATATGAGAAAGTAAACGTGTAGATGGTAGATGAAGTTGTTGATTCTGATCTGTAATTGCAAACTACAAACAGAGTAGGAGTTGTTGTTCAACACCAGGTTATATATTTGAGACCCGAGTGCCTGTCCCTCTCCTTGCGTCCCTCCTCCTCTCCCTCTTTCCCACACACACTCGCACACACATCACCACAGACCTCTTACTCTCTGCTCAGGCTGCCAGTTCATCCCTGCTGTCACCACAGCGCAGTGGCGCTCGGCAGTGCCGACGCGGGAGCGTGTGCTCCGTGTGCGGTGTGCTGTCCCGCGGCTCTGCCCCGGGGGGAACACGCTTCCCGCCTCCAGGAGACTCTTTCATGCCTTTCCTGAACCTTCTCTCTTCCCTTTCCTCTGTAGGACAAAACAACCTTTCCTTTAAGAAAAGTTTTATATTCAGATTATTAATTTTAGCTTGATTATTGTTTTTGAAAAATTCTTTGGACAAAGTCAGCTATTGGTTAACAGCTCTAGCGGTAAATCAGTCCCAGCAGCTTGCTTTGCTGCTGCTAGCCTGAATCCATGTGCTCCTTGGTTAGAAGCTCTCGTTTCTCTCTCTTTCTGAGATCCTTTGCTGGATCCATATGGTGCTGGGGATGCAAGCACTTCAGAGGGGTGTTTCAACACGCAGTTATGATTCCAATTTTTGGCGTCAGGGTTTTATTACAAGTTGTTGCCTGGCTGGAGGCGTGAGAGAGTTGGGAGCATAGAAGATTCTCTACCATGTGTGAAGCAAGGATATGGCAGGCAGCAGAAGCAGAAATAATACAGTGACGCTTATCTGGAGCATGGAAAGCGAGAAAACGGAGCCTGGAGCACCCCCCTTGGCCCGTGATCGCTTGCTAGTTGATAGTTGTTGCTAGCTCTGGGGTTTACAGCAAGGACTACGACAGTTTTGCTAAGAGCAAGGGTCAGGATTTCGTCCGCAATGAGTGTTGCAGCTTGAGAGAGCAACATGTAAAGCGTTTTGATCTGACATTAAAAAAAAATGCTTAAAAAACACAAAATCCAAACCCCTGGCTTAAAATAAGGACTATTCTAGGTGCTGGTGATCACCTTTATACTGCCTGATTTTGATGTTCGCATGGGTCTGAAAAGGTAATGAAAATGTAAATAGATCTGTTTCTATGATAACACAGAATAAGCTTTTGGATATGGGACAAATCAATTTGTATTTTTTATTAGGCTGAAGTTGATACTTACACATAAAATCAGTAAATGCAACCATATTTCCAAATAAAACCAGTAATAACTGTAAGTGATTGAAAGAAACTATTAGGAAATGGCAAAGACATAGGCTAATATCCTCTAACTAGCAATTACAAACCCTGGAGATACAAAGTTAAAACTAAACTCAAAGGGGCATGAAAAGATGTCAGAGGGGGACGTGCTCAGCTTAGGCTCTGTCCTGGCGGGATCTGAGTTGCGGAATATCAGAGTTTATTGCTGTGTGCAAAATACTGCACACAGCTCTCTGTAGCAAAGGGTTGATATGCCATGGCTACTGGGCAAAACGGGATAATACTGATTCCCTAGGGCACGAGGAGAGCAACTGCATCAGACCGATTTAGCACGGAGCCAGCTCTAATTCAGCTGAAATTACTAATTCTGGTTTAAGACCGGCCCTCCTGAGCATAACCTGGACCCTTGGGGGAGTTTGCAAGCCCCTGCTCTGGCTTCTGGGCTCTCCTGGGCTAACCAGCTCGTGTTAAATAATAAGCACCAGAGCAGGCCTGCCCAGCAGGCTGCGGGAAAGAGGCCAGCCGTGCCCAGAGGAGGTTGCTCAAGGCTGCCTTCTGTGGGCTGAAGCCGTGGCGGGTGCGACGCCAGAGCTGCTCTCGGAGTTCGGAGATGCAAGGAGCACGCGTGAGGTGTGCGTCGGCTTGCGTATCCCGCTCTGAGGTGCGCGGGTCTCCTCCCAAACCGTAAAGGGAGTCGAGGCACCTCGGCGAGAGGGGCAGATCCCACTCGGGAGCTGGGGGCCTGTGCGGAGGTGGTGCGGCAGGCTGCATCATCCCGTGTGCTCTGCTCTCCTGCAAGAGAAGGCTTTGTGGTCTCTTAAGTTTTGGAAGAAATTTTGGGCTTGCTGTAAGTAGTTAGGGAACTAATGAGTGTACAGAGTCCTTCTGAAAGAGAAAAGGATGCAAGTATTCCATGGAGACGTATTAAAGTCAATCCAGAAGTAAACTGATGACTTTATATAGCCCTCAAGCAAAATACCCCAGGTAGTTTTTCTTTTGTAACAGAATCGTATATGAAAGTGTGTGCATGACCTTCTTTTAAACTGCTGTGATTTATAGTTACCAGGAAGATGAAGGAAACAAGATGAGATTATGAAGAAATCAACATTATGTGGGATTGCAAAATGATGCTAGGCATGATGAATCCTTTCTGAAACCCTGTAACCACAAGAAGTCTGCTTTTCTGCTTTTTTGCTCAGATGTTGCAGAGTGGCTATCTTATCCACTGAGACTCCAAAAGGCCTTAGATCTCTAAATGGCTCTCTGGGAAGCCCTGCTTGTGCTTCTTTAAAATTACTGCTTGTATTTTGTGCAATTTTCTGCATGCAAAACTTAGTTTTTTTTCTCATGAGTTCTTTTAATTGCAGAGAAACTTGAATCTTATAAATAATGTTTATTTCCTTGACAGCATGACAACTTACCTTTTCAGTTTATTCAGCATCAAAGGTGCCTTATTATATGCCTTGTTGTACTAAACAAGCTTTGGTTTAAATGCTCCTGTGTTCTCATGAATATTTTCTTTCATATTTGTAAGTTGACTTGTACTTCTACCACGTTCTCAGTCTTCTTGATACATTTATCAGCTTCTATGTTTTCTTCTGAAACAGGCAGAGGAATAAAGGAAAGAAGTTTTTTTATTTTTAGTTCAAAAGGTATGGCCAATCTGTTGGAGCAAAATAATGCTTCAAGCTGAAAATAATGGGATAATATGGTCTTCAAATTGTAATACAATTACTGCCTTTGCACCATGAGCTGCAGTCTCGCTGTTGTGCCTCAGACATCCTCAAAACACACTGTCGTTTGGGGTCAATCCAAATGACTTCATGCCAACCTTGGCGCTTGCTGTGTCCTTCCTGGACTCTCTGCAACATGACATGACACTTCTTGCTTTTACTAAACTTTGCTGTGGAGTTTTAGGGGCTGCTTAGCTCTGCTGCATCTCTCATGGTAAACGTCTTGGTCACTATAGATTCCTCCACTGTTAGACTGGGAAGAGTAGGAGAGTACTCCCCCAAGGCCAGAGACATGTTTATGATCATTTAAAAACATGTTTCTACTCGAGTGCTGTTTGAGAACCTATGCAAATGAAACTGCCCTGGTGCCATGCTTTGCTTCTTGCCGGAGGAGCAGGAGGGAGACCCTTCTTTCCCTGGAGCCTCTGGCCAAAGGACATAGATTGGAATTTGCTTTGCTTCTGCTAAAACCAGTCAAGGCTGCATAGGGCAGAGCTGTTTCCCTGGGTGAGTTAGGGATGTTAGTTATGGATCATGTTAATTGTGCACGCATCTCTGCTTGTGGAAAGTTCCACTGGGTGTGGATTGGATTCACTGTTGCTTTGTGGCTATGTATCAGACAGAGGAATTTCTTTTTCTCTTATTTTTTTTTCTTTTTGGATTAGAAAGACTTTGTGGGCAGACAAAATTGATCATTTTGGTCAAAGTTTTCTAATGTTTTGATAAAAAGTAAGATCCTGAAATGTTTATCTTATTATTGCTGTATACTGTTATTATTTCCGTTGTATTCAGTCAAAGCAGTGAGTTTGATCTGTTTCATTATCAAATGAAAGCTTTTGGTTTGGGCCTCACCTTTAAAGCCACTTTTTCTCTTTGGGGCTGATTTGGCAAAGCTCAGTCCTGCAGCAGGGATGGAATCAGTCCGGGTGGTGCTTTGCTCAGGTGTCAGGTTTTCAGGACCAGCCTTAAAGGAGAGGAGTTGTTTGAAAGGTGGCCCTTCCTCTCCTCTCCCTCTGCATCCATGCATTCTGCGCATGTGGGATTTCTTTTTTTATTCAGACGTTCTAATAACTTTATGATTACACAGCTCAATTTTACCCAGCTGATGCTGGCTGTGTCAGTATTAGCAGGGACTGCAGCACTCTAGCAGTGGATTTGTAGGACAGAACCATTGGTGCTGAGGAGCTAATGTGCACCCTAAACACGCTGGAGGGGTTTTACCTTGCATTGTTTCTAATCTGGTGCTATGAACTGCATGCCCTAACTGTGGGAGGTACAGTATGTTTACTGTTGGAGTTGATTTCCCATTCGGTTTCATCCAAAGAGAATCCAGTTTGAGAAGCCCAAGGCTGTTTGTTTGAGATGCAAGCCAAAACATGGTAAGTGGGGTGATGAGGAACTTGCTCCTGCTTTGAAGCAGAATACTAATGTGGATATAAATATATATATATATTTATTTTACTGTGCTCGCTAATTCCTGACACAGGACCCTCCGTGTGAAATATCCCTCACATTGTTAGTTCTTCAGAAATGTACAAGCCTAAACCTGGTGAGGTTTTACACAATTAAAAGAATGCAGTACTGTCAGAATTACTATGTGATGTGTATCCAAACAACGTGGATGGTTGTCCTCCCTGTGCTTAAGATCATTTATAAGTCATTTATAGGAAGTACCTTGTGTGCAATCTTTGATCAGTTTAAAGTATAAAATAATATTTGCATATTCAGTGGCCTTCAGCATAAGACTTTGAAAAACTTAGTGCCGTCTACAGTATCAGCTACTCATTTAAGCGGGCCTGAACTCCCGCCCACTTGTATTTCCACATAATTTCTACACAAGTCCTACTTCTGCACAATTTTGGCTTATAACCTCTAAAATAGTCTCCTACATTCTGAGAAAAAAACACAAATGATAATGATGTGATGTGTTTACCAACCTGATTTAAATTCGGAGGGTCAAAGTTATCATGTTAAATGGAGCATTGTCTTCATCCATCAATCCCCAGTGGGAACAGAGCTGCAATTCTAAAGGATGCGGTGTTGTATTTGCCACATTTTTCTGCTGAATATAAAATGTCTATATCTTTATAAGAAAAGTATGGTCTAACGAGCTTGTGTGTTTCTAGCGTGTTAGACAACAAACAGCCATTAACGTGTTCTAAACTGTGATGCTTATTTAGTCCACTCGGTGCTCTTGAATGTCAGCCAACATTAATTCAAGCCCAGTTGATCCTAATAAGTAACTAAGACCCCATTTCATAAACATGCAATTCTAGCTTGTTATTTCTGGCACTGCCATTAAGCAAAAGTCTCTACCCTCAGAACGACAGAATTAAGGGATTAGGGATAAACTGAAAATCGTGAATAATTCCCAGGTTCTCCCTCCCAAAGGCACTTCTAAAGGAGGTCAATGGCTGCTTGCAGTTGCACCTTTTCTTCTATGAGGAACATGCAGAAATAGGACCTGCAAAGGCGATGGAATTTGTTCACATCAGTGGAGTCTGTGGGATCAGCTGCAACATCAGATATTTTCTAGTATCATCACTGGTTCACTAGGACAGGGCATCAATGTCTACATTCAAAGCAAACCTAGCAGACTTGGATGGGGATCTTTAGTGTCTTAGTGTCCTATGTGTGTTGTCCCAATGCATGTTTCTTTTTAATAGCAGAATCTCTCATGTATTTTTTACTGACAAGCAATCAAAGATGTTTCTTACCATTGTCCTTCAGATAATCTGGAACATGTCTTGAACTTGTTCCTTAACACTGTGGTGCTGCCTATGTCTTTTACTTGAGTGCTGCCAATGAAAGAATTACTTCAGTAATTACTTCCAGTACAAGGGAGCCATAGATCTCAGAGCATTAATTTTAATTTTTCATTTCATTTTAAATAGATAATAGACATGGCAAGAGACAAAGAAAGAATGGCAAAAAATATACTTTTAAGTAGCCATGTACCAGCATTGTTTTTTCTGTATCTCTATTTTTGTAGAAATATGTTTTATCCAGATCTGATGGAAAAGGAGAAACTTTGCAGAAGATTATCAGGAGATAGATTTTTATTGCATAAAATCCATTGATACAATTGTTCATATTAAAGCCACCTAGACTGAAAAATGGTGTGTTAGTTCATAAAGACATTTCTTTCTCAGCCTTCATCTCTGCCAGGCCACTGGATTGCACATCTTTGTGCTGCAGCCTTAGAACTGGGTATTATAGATTTAGACCTGTCATTTTCTAGGCTCGTAGAGTCACTGGTGCCTTTGGCTCTTTGAGCCAAAGTATGCGATAGTATAAAAGAGAGTAAGAACTAATAATATGCTTCACCTCTCTCGTGGTGAGAAGCAGAATTGCTTGCTTGTCTCACCTAGGGTCTGTGTTACTCTGTAGTTCAAGGAGGCTGAACTAGATTTTGTGAGCATCCTTGCTGATGCTGCAGTCATTCGTATAAAGCTGTTGTGTTGCTGCAGCATTGTGACAAGCTTAAAAACAAAAGTCTAGATGGATTAAAAGTTGGGATACTAATAACCTTATTCGGTTGGGAAGAGAATACAACTTGCTGCCTTGTTTGTTTGGTGTCATTGATTTTCTGCGCTGCTCACGGGCTGTTGGTGTTTCCTCAGGTGACTGCTGCTGTGCTTACTGTGTGGGGCTTGCTCTCTCTTCATGTGTAATTGTTACTTTCATTGAGAAGGCTGTGCACACAACTGAGGGAAGAATATTCTTAAAAACACTAAGTCAATTTATTGAAGAAATTTGGTACATTGTTATTAAGCTCTGGGTCAGTAGCAGGGCACCAAAGGCTTTAGGTTTCTTGCAAAACAGGCTTAGATTTTTAATTTCTGAGCAGAGCAGGAGAACGTGTGCAGCCCACAGGGACTGGAGTCTCTCCAGGCCTATCTAACCTAATGAGAGAAGTCTTTATGAAATGCATAAAATGATGACATTTTAGTGGTGAGTGAGATATTTGATCACTTTTTCCATAGCTTAAAATATTTGGAATGTCCTTTTGCAATCCCTTTCCCTGTGAGGACTGGGAATGTTATAACCTCACTGTATACCCACCTCAGAGACATCTCCAGGGCAGCGTGTGGTGATAGGGAAAAATGGGCTGAAAAGTCTTTTCTAAGCCCCAAGGAAAAGTTACAGATGTTTTCAACTGGGAAAACATCCAGGAGATGAATTCAGAGATATGACTGAAAGCCGAGGCAGAGGGAAAGTGGTCAGAGGGAGGTTCGGGGAGCGCTGCGGGGCCGGCGAGGTGAGCGGGAGCGGTGCGTTGCTGAAGGGGAGCGGCGGCTCGCGCCGGCCGGCCCGCGGGCGCCGAGCTGCGCAGCCCGGCCGCGAGCCACGCTGCGGGACGGAGAGCTGGGTCCTGGCTGCCCCCAAGCGCTGCATCGCCTTTTCGTGTTTGCAGTTTGGAAACGCTGGGCGCTGCTGCCGTGGATGAAGGCCCCTTGGCACCAGTTGGAGTCAGACAGAAGCAGCAGCCCCCTCTGCCTCGTGGAAGTGGCGACTGAACATCTGGGAGGAATCCCACGGGAGGAGAAGCAATTGCTGCCGAGAGCTGTATGCAGAACAAGGACAGAAAGGAGTTGGCAATATCTGTTTAAATAGTGTCTCTTAAAGATAGACACAGTTTCTCTGATCGCCACCTTTCTGATGGCTGGATGGCATCGTGTCCCTGCTAGCAGGACCCTGTGTGTTTAGTCACTGAGTACAGAATATGTATTGCCCAGCCTAGCTGTTTTATTACACTGTTTGCAGGTATTTGCTGTACTCTGCATGTTGTGTAAATGCTGAAGGACTCTGTCTCGAAAAACTGTTGGCCAGCTGGACTGTATTAACACATCATTTTATGAGGACACAGATACTCTGAATGGCTGTTTCTAGTGTCAAAACATTAAACCATGCAAGCCGGGACCAGCTTCACTGGTGAGTTAGGCCATGAACGGATGTCCCTGTCTGGTACTGAGGAGATAAGAGGTAGCAAGACTGTAAAGAGACAGCAGGAGTTACCTATTGCCATGGGGACTTTACCAGCCCTATTTAGCAAATGATTTATTTTCTTAAATATTCGTAAAAGTGAATAGGAAACAGATGATGGAAATGGGAATGCCTATCAGTTATCGGTAACGGAGAGAAAAGAAAGAGAGGAAATCAGAATACCACCAGAAAAGCGCAAGAGGAAATTAAAGAGTCAGACAATTGACAAAACCGCATGACCACACACAGTTATAAAGAGGTTTCTCATAGGATCTCTGAAACATTTTAAATTTGTCTTCTCTCTTTTGCCACTCAAAAATGAGACTAATTTTAATAAATAAAAATTAAAGAATGAGGAATAAAAAGGAATAAGGCAAGGGAAAACACACATTCTCAACCTAGTCCGTTAGAAAAGAATGCGTGGAAAATTTCTTTAAAGACATGTCTGAGTAGTTTGGGAAGGTGCTACTGTAATATCTAGCAAGAAAATTGAGGATATGGGGAGTTAGCACATTGATTTAGACTGGTTCCAGTTTTCTTCAGGTCAACATTTGTAAAAAGTGTAAAAACATCTACTCCATTCCAAATTCTGTAACTGATGCATTGCAGTTAAGGCCCTAGTTATGTGAGTAAAAGTTTTAATGAGCACAAATGACAGAGAAGCTGAATTTACTTACAGTTTTACTGTAGTGATAGAGCTTCAGTTCTTGATTCATGTTCTGAATGTGGTAGTATCCAAAGGGACATCCTTGTTCTTGGGAGTAAGTTCATTCTGCAAAGACCATGATATGTCAGGCAAAGGTCTTTCAGTCTAGGATTAATAGGGAATTAATTAATTACTAATAATTAGTCATGTTATTAGTTATGATTGTTCTCTTCAGCCATTCTGAGCATTTGTGACTCGTGTGGCAAATCCTTACCTTTGACTGTGCTTAGGCTACTTTCATCTAGGATTCAAGATGTGAGAGGGAGGTAAGGGAGTAGTGCTGGCGGGGGGTAGCCTTGGAGTAAATGTTACACCTAGCCTGTGAGGTGGGGGAAGGAGGAAAATACGGGAATAAAATAATAGGAAGCTTTCCTGTTAAACGCATTTGGTGGAAACGTGCCAGGTGGGTTAACTGAAGGGCAGGGATCCCAGGTCTGTATGGAATTTCGATTATTCCCATTCAACCTGCAGCCTGTGTGCAGTAACCTGTTCTCCATGTGTGTCAGTAGAAGGCATTCCTAAAATGCCAAGTTGTTGTCTGCAGAAATCTGCTCTGACTGCATCATCATCTGAACCAGCCAAGTCTGGAAGGAGGTGATGAGTCCGGATAGGTCTATTGGTCTCGCCCCCTCTCATAATGGCTTCTGGCTTTAAGTGTGCATGGGAGCACAGGGAGATAATGTGATTTGTCCAGCACTATTCCCAACTGGGGGAGGTTTGCTGCCCTTCTAATCATCTCTGCTTCTTTTGCTGCCCCTTCCTTGTGTCTCTTCATACTCAGCAATCATCACTGACTAAGAGCTGTCTGCTGACCTTTCCTTCAACAGTAAATTTGGAGCCAAGTGTGCTGTTATGCTGAGATATGGATATTTTTCTTTCTATCTGTCTTGCGGTAAGATTTTGTATGTCTCACTTTAACTTTGGCCAAGTGCCTCACAAACTATAGACTCTGGATGTCTGTCTTATTTGGAGCAAAAAAAAAAAAAAAAAAAAAAAAGGATGATTTTCAGTTGGTTTGACCTCCCAGTAAGCGTTCTGCTCTTCCCTGGCCAGTTTCTGCCTTGTCGGTCTTCCTGTTAATCTTTTTTTTTTTTTTTTTTTTCTCTCCTTTGCCTGTAAGAGCTTGCTGATCTCCCTTCTCCAAAAGGAAGATAAAACTGTGCTACCTACTTGTGCTGCAGTCCCCCTTCTGGGATTCAGTCTTCATCCCAGCAGTGAGATATGTGCAAGTTCATGTTCTCTCTAGGTCAGCAGATGCTGCTCATGAAGATTGCACTGAAACTTTAAAATTGCTGGCTTTAATCATGGGCACGCGCAGGACTGTCTTACAAAACTATTGCCCACTACATTTTAGCCTAGACTGGCAAATCCTGCGCTTTGACATGAGGCTGTGTAGACACTTTATGAAAAATAGTTTATTGGGTCTTCCTGTTGCACTGTGAGGTTTTCGAGGCCAGTACTGATAAATATAACTACAGTTTTGGAGGCAAATACTGGTCCCCTGGTTGGATCAATGAATCAAGATTAAACCTTTTGGATCAAACTCTGTCTATGAGCCCCAGCCCTCCAGGAAGACTGTGCAATCACCTCTTCCCCAGTTAACAACTGACAAATCACAAAATTAAATGAGGAGCAAAACTGGGCAGGGTGGAGTCCTTAGTCAGGGATAGTAATAGGCCTGGGAAAAACATGCATTTTTTTTATTTCCTCTCTATTTTTTCTTTTTAAAGGAGTTGAGAAGCAAGGAGAGGAGAAGTAAGGATGCAAATCAGTGGCATGGCAGTTCAGGGACAGGCTTTCCTCATTACTCTGAATGCCCACAGTGAGGCTTTTCCCCATACTTCTTGGTTTTATAGCATTCACTGTGAGCAGGTTGTGTAGGAGTGGCAAGCAGACTTGTTTTTAGCTGGATACCAAGAGAAGAAAGAGCTAGCATTTTTTGCTTTTGCTTTTCTTCCTTCTTCCAAAGAAGCTGGTGCCTCCCCTGACAGATATCTACAGAATGTGGTGGTCACAAAAACAAAATATAGGCTTCTCTGTAGTTACTCATTTACCTACCGTGTGGAGAAACGCGGGACTCTCCGATGCGGGTCGCTGGCTGTGGGAGTCGGTGTCTGCTGAGCACTGAGTGAGATCAGGCTCACCCTGGTGCAGGAAATGAAGGAGTTTTTGTGCAATTACTTTTCATCTACTTTTCGTCTGACCTTGCTTCTGCAAAAGCTAGAGCTAAATTCATCCCAGGGGTCACTCTAAAGATGAATTGTATTTGGTCCACTGAATTTGTGACTTAGAGGCTAAAAAGGAGAGTTATATCTTAGAGAAATGTCGCCTGTGGTGGAATGGAAAGGAAAAGGAGTCCAATCCCTTGCCCCAGCACATTCACCTCTCCGAGATATTATTTATTTTTTCAAGGACTTACTGAGACTGATTTGTCCTCCTTAATGGCCCACCTGAAATAAAGGTATTTTCCTCATCTCCTTTCTACTCAGTTGAAGCCTGAAATGAAAATACTCCCCTTTGTGTTGTGCTGCCGTTCTTTCCTGCCTGCATCCCAAGCACTGCTCTCCCACAGGGCTGCTGTTACTCGCTGCGAATTGTCACTGTGACTGAGTGCAGTGACCTGGGTAAGGTCCTGTGCTGGGGAGGAAACGCGCTAATTGACAGGGGAGAAGGATCAGCATCGGCACCTTGTCCAAGGTACAGATGTCTCTTTCAGTTACATTTATCTGTACCCTTAAAATGTGTCTTGTTCCTTTCACCTGCCGGGCTCACAGGCTGCCCTGGTCCCCGTTTTCGTGCACAGCCACTACTGTCTGTGTGGTCTGTGAAATTCACATGGCTTGGTGGCAACCAGTAGGGAGGGAAAATAATGTGTTTTATTTATTTAGAGTCAAGCACAGTTTAAACTCCATTCTAAATAAATAAAAAATCTTAGCCAGATTTATATAAATAAAAAAAGCAGATTTTCCTCTTTTCAAGACCACACAAGGAGCTGTGTTGACAGCTCTGAAATGTGCGATGGGGGCAAAGGTAGGAGGGCTAGGAAGGACCATGATAACTGGTTTTGGGCTTCTAGCTCATGGTGGTTCCCTGTTTACATAGAGGAGTAGCCACAATATCCCTTGCAGGGCGTTGGGATAAATGTTGGAAGATAGGTGGGAGCATCTTCTATCTTTGATAGTGAAAGATTTCTGTGAAGGCCACTCTTTCTTCAGATTGTTCTCCGCTTGTACCGACTCCTTTGTGGGGATACTAGGATTAGCTGGCACAACTGAGCACTATAATTTCACAGTCTTTTAGTCTGACCTAGAGGTGACAGAGCACCCATGGCAGAGCAATGATTTGGGCAAGAAAGGTTGTATTATTAGGAGGCTGATTGAATTTGGCCTTTGGGGACTGCATCTACACTGCACAAAGATTTCCTAGTCTGGATCAAACAGTGCACCCACGCAGGTGCTGACAGTGCTGTCTCTCCTAGTACAGCCATCACTTAGGGAAACTCCAAGCATGGTTTCATTTTCTTGTGAATGAAATAAATTAGTTATGTCTGCACAGGGTTTCAGATCTCTCTTCACTTGCAGACCTGCCAAGCTATCAGGAAAGGTGACAAACAGCTGCTATGTGGAGCACCTGGGTTGTGTTACTTCAGCTGAGAGATCATTACAGGGCTTAAATAGATACTTGTTTTAAGTGGGTTCTCCTTGTGGCAGCATTTACCCTGATGATTGTGCATAGGGATGGGCTAGAGGATATGGCTCTGTTGATTGCGAGATTAGACTGAGAACAGGAAGGGCCCAATTAACGACTGCTATTTTGTGACTGGCCAGAGGCCGCTACAATTATGACAGAAAATCAAAGAAACACTCTTGCAAAGCAAAGCCTTGCTAGCAGTTCATTACCCCTTTCATATGCTGAACCTTCTTTGGCTGGCGGACAAAACGACCAACAGATGTTAGTCATATTGAGGAAAAATTTCAAAGAATAATTTTTTAAACATGTCTTTTTATAGCTTACTTTTCTGCTTTATATATTCGTTAAAAGTAATGTGTGGTTATATATCGCACAATACTTCTGTGTCATCTTGTTCTGTTAGTAGAGCATCAATTCACTTTTCCTATGTTAATGACAAGGCAAGAGTCACAGTTGTCCTCCAAATGGCCAGGGTGCATGGTGTCAGATAAGCACAAACACGAAAGCATCTTCACAAAAGCCTTATCCTTAAGGTAGTTAGTACCTCTCAGCGTGTCTCTTCTGGGGATAACACTGCTAAGCTTCCCAGAAAGGCCTTGCATTTTGAATATGCGAATTGAGGCCTACTGTGGTGTAGGCTCCTGCTGACCGTGTGCATGAAAGGGCCCCCAAAACTGGTCCCCGCATAGGCCAGCGGGTTCAAATTTTACGTGTCTCTGTTATGCTTTCAAAAGAGATGCTGCGTTTTGAAAATTGGAATGTAGAAGTGCTAGGAAAGATGGTGCAATATACTTTGAAACTAAAATAGTGAGGTTTTTTTTTCACTTAAAAATATATTTTTTTAATACTTTCCCCTATGAAAATAAAGTGTCAGTGGCAATGGACTCTGTGTGCAATAAACAGCTTTTTTGTGGTTATTAAACACTCCAGCCTAGCATTACAATTTAACCATCCATAAAAGTCATTTATTGAATTGTATGCTGAGTTGCTGTGAAGGGTATCACTTACTTGCTGCGGCATCCTAAGTAGCCACACCAAAGAGACTATTCATTTTCACAACAGAGAACAAAAATGATTCTACCTTATTCTATCTCGCTATAACAATGTGAAGTATTTATGGCCTTGAAGATAATTCAATCTCTGAACTTTAATTCTTTTCTGAAAATGATAGCTGAGCTATTAAAATTGAGTCAGAAAGCAGATGGTCTTACACCTCTTGTATTAGGGACTCTGGAGCATCTCAGCAAGGAACCGAATAGAGAAATTCTCTGTGAGAAACTTGCAGAAAACAGTGACAAAATTATGAACAGAAACAAATCTAGTCTCTGGGTTTCTGAGTGTGGTCAATCCGTTATTGCATTCTAATTATTTTACAGGAGTCCTGTGTGAATGTTAGCTCTGAAACATCAAAGAAATTCTAGGGAATATATAAAAGCTATGGGAGGCCATTTTTAGGGAGAATAAACAATGTCCTGTTTACCTGGGAGTGGGCTAATATGACATTGATTCTGAACAAAAATCATGGAAACTTTTGGAGGACCTAATTAGGTAAAGGTTGTGAAGCAGTAGTTGCCAATATAGATACTTATGACAGGTTTAAAGTTAGTCATAACTAGATTAATTTCAATTTTTTTTTTTTTTGATAAAGTTAAATGTGCTGACCACACATTCTGGTTATGGACTTCATTAATAGATCAGGTTAATATAATTAGTAGGGGATAAATTCGCAGCACTCTATTGCAAAGGATTATTACTACTTTGTAAAAAGTAGCTATGAGAAGGTTATCATCATTGCAAGGGCAGAAAAGGGATTTTGCTCATAGCTCATTGCTAGTCCAGTGCTACCCAGTTGTCTCCCTCTTCTTCAGTTATTTGGAAGTAAGTATGAAGTTATTGCTAGAATAATATTCTGATATCATTACGCTTGCTGTTAACAATTTTTTTTGACAAAGTGGGATTGGTTGGTTGGGTATGCTTGTATGAACAGGATTTTTATCACAGTGGAATACAATCAAAGTTCTGTGTTTGGGAAGCAGAGGTCCTATGTGTAAGATTTCTTTATGCCTACAATCAGTAGCCTTGAAAGTACTTAAAGTTCATGGTAGCTGCCTAAGTGAACACGAGCTCTTAAGCTGCTATTAAGAGCTTGAATATAACATTGGATGAGGAGGTGGGAGCGTGTTGTGCAGGACTGGAGAAGTGATTACTTTCAGAGTAGAGTTGCTGAACTATTTATTAGAAAAGCATGGTGATTTCTGGTGCCCTTAAGCAAAGGGGACTATAAAACAAGGAAATAAGGGAAAAGAATCCAAGGGATGCTCTGAAATCTATCAAAACTTGCTTAATATTTGGATACTGAAGAACTAAATACAGCAAGGAAACTAAAGGAAGAATTTCAAGACTACAAGTATGCTATGTGGGTAGAAGTCTTTTCACAGGCTGGTTTACCTAGCTAAAAGGCAAGATCCAGTGGCTAGAGGGTGAACGTGTGCACCTTCAGCTTAGAAATGGACCACAGGGGTTTGTAGTTGCTTTAAGCGTAAATTAGGTAATGTTATTACTTTTGCTCCTCCACTTGTTGTTGTTGATTTGATTTTTTTTGGCCTGTGTTATGGAGGAGGTCAGTTTAGACAGTGATAATAGTCTGTTTTTTCTAGGTTTTGAAACTTAGGAATCCATTTTTTTTTTTTTTTTTTTAAGAGAGACATAATAGCTGCACTATGTTTCTGTAGCGCAGGGTACAGGTAGGGGTTTTGATCAATTTTATTTCTTGATAAGAATTATTTTTCTTCTATTTCATCTCAGTTATCTTTTACTTAAAGGCCTAGGCCTGATTGGTTTATTGATACTTTAGAGAACTTTAAGATACTCAAGGGTTTAGTGTATGTGGTGTGCAACCTACATATATAGTACATTAATATGTACCAGTGTTTCTGGTGTTAAAATTTTGTCATTAAAATACACACACACACACACAGAAGTATGTGTATATATACACGTATGTGTGTGTGTTTATGTTCAGGAGGTTTGTGGCCATATATCTTCCTTTCCACTACAATAGTATCTAGTAAACATTTTATCCACTTAAAAAAGCAAATTAAATCTATTTTTATCTGCTGTAATTAATTTTGCATTTACCTTGTAATACAGTACTTTTATGCTTAAAATACAGCAGTTTCTGGCATGTTTAGTACTGAATATACAACTATAGCTCCAGGCTAACTTCATTGATCTCACTAGTGTATCTGACAGTAGAACTTGGCCCTCTAAAACTTAATATGCTGGTCCTAAAATAATTTCAGAAGGTATTTATATGTATCTCCCCCTCCTCCTCCACTGCTTGTAATGTGAGAGCGTCCATGTGGATAAGAACGTAGACTTGTCTTTTCTAAATTGAAGACGTTCTGCTCATACCACTAGAGAAGCTAACTAAAAAATAAGGCAACCAGATGTTTGAAAATGTTGAAAGTTCCTTTTTTTGGAAAGGTAGCTATGTTAAATAAACACTAAAATGCTATTTTTTCTGTATAACTATTCATTTTAATGGCACCCCAAGAGTTCGTCCAAGGGTCTCTGGGTCACTTGGGAGAAAGTATGGTATATTTTGGCTCCACATTCTTTAACTTGCTACAAAGAGCTAATTCTTCCAATTAATGAAATAAATGTTGCTGATGTAGATGGATTGACAAATTATTTTAAAGGCTAATTTATTCAAGCAGATGGCAAGTCTGATAGGACTAAAATGGTTTAGGAGGCCTCCCCTGGCAGGAAAAAAAAAAAACACTTGGAAGAACAAAATAGTAGCGTCTGTTTATCCTCATTCCCGTGCTGCCTTTCATTCTCTTGGGCATCTTCTGTCCACAGTGGCCCAGCAATGGGGCTAGGAAGGAGGGAGACTTTTAGTCCTAACTGGACTTCCCAAACAGCTTTGGTCAGGGCCAAAGCAGCCCCTCCTGGTTCCCAAGCGGGGCAGCCAGTTTGACACTGGAGGGCCGTAAGGCGAAACGGGGTGTTGCTGACTGCTGTTGAACGGGGATGTCCCCGAGCTGGCTTTAAACGTGCTACCTGATGTACCAGAGCCAGCCCTGCTGCGCGGCGGTGCTTGGTTAGTTCTCCAGCAAGGCATGGAGGGCCGTTTATTAGCCAGGTTTCTTGTTGCTGCAGCTGAGCTGCTCTTCTCCCCTGGGCTGAACTCGGTTGGAGCCTGGTCAGTTGTCTGCGTGCTGTTCCGTACTACGTACGCAAGACAAATGCTACAGCTCAGCAGGGAGCAACCATTCCTGTAGTGTTAACATCCATGGTTTCTGAGTGTACTTCGGTGAGAATAATAACTTCAAGAAATGGAATTAAACTGCTTTGCTACTGTATGAGCTGCGCTGTTAATTAGCTGTGTGATTGGACGTCTGTGCAGAGCGAGCTAAACCTCCAGCTCCTGACCCTTTTGGGAAGGGGTGGATCTCAATCTATGTAGAGGGGAGCATTTTTTTCTTTCTTCCTGGTTTATGGCAGGGGAGCTTTTGGAGGCTGTTTTATTTTCAGTCACTTAGAGCTCAAATATGAGCTGTCAACCCACAGAGCAGTGTAATATTACAGATAGTTGGATATTGTTCGCTGAGCCCCAAATCACTTCTGGTTAAAATATCATTTTCTATTCTTAGTGAAATTTGATTTCTAAAGAGACATGTCAGGTCTTCGTGGAAGAAGCTGGCTTATCATTCAGGTTCTTGTAGTAGCCTGGTTGTAAAAACAAGTTGTATTTGCAGTACATATGGATAACCTCTTATAATGTATTGTTTACAGAGTCCAGGAGAGAAATCTCAGCATCATGCCAGCACAAGAATTTTGTTATCCCCTCTCCTGGGAGAAAGGTATGCAAAGAAAATCATTCCTTTGTTGTTTTAAGAGGACTGTATTTACCTTTGAGGAGTTTCATATCACAGATTGGTCTGATTACTACCATTAGTCTATCTGCTACTCCAGAGTATTTGCTTTACTTCTTAATGAGAAAACAAAATATGGTGCTGCAGCACAAGTGCAAGAGAGATTAAGAGTATATTGGGTATGGGTATGCTTTAGAAAGACTGCTTTTTTTTTTTGGTTACATATATAAGTAGACCTTAAGGAAGCAGCTATTGTGGCAATATCAGAGGAGGAATTTGCATGTATGCTTAGATTTTTTCCCTTTCCCTTCTTTCCCTTTCCCTTTCCCTTTCCCTTTTCCTTTTCCTGCCAGAATAAAACATAATCCATTTTCTCCAGCTGTGCCCTGTCTACAGATTCCTCTAGAATTTCTGTGCCTTCAGCTTCATTGCTCGCTCTTCCTTTTTTATTCATTTATATATTTTCAAACAATTTCAAGAGGCAAGAGGTATGTGATGCTGGTATGTAGTGAAGGCTTTGAAAGGGAAAGACTAAATTAACAGCAACTGGTTCTCTCTCCCTCCCCCTGCATCCAGAATTCATTAAGGAGGCTGCAGTGCAGAATCAGCACTACCGCCAGCACACTCTATATCCCAAGGTTTAAAAAGTCCTTGCAACCTCCAGCAGTGCTACTAACTTCACTTTAAATAAAACACCTACTTTGGGCTTCCTTCTTTGAAATTTTTGGTGGTGTCCACTTAATGTCAGAAGGAACTGGAAATGCAAAGTGCTTTTCAGGAACTATTTCAGGATAGCGTCCTTAATTAATATCCAACTGCATTCTGCATATTATTGATATGTGCTGTCTCACACTGTTAAAGAGTCTCGTATGTGATTGGTGTCACCTGCCTTTTCAAGGGCATCTTACTTGCATTGCTTCTGTCTGCCCTGCACGTTAAAGACGGTGTCACTAGAATGTCAGCACTTATCACATTGTCGTAGCAGTGAATCAGTGAATCTCTGAAATCAGAGGCTTAAAGTTGTATTTCTTGATTTAGGCTATGGTACAATCCTGGTATGCCTTTCCTCTGCCCTCTGTGAAATAACAAAACCATGCTTAAATCTCAGTGGAAGCAGCCAGAAAGCCTCACCACTACATTTTATCAGTTTTGGTCCATTACTCTTGATTATATCTTCTTTGTTTATTAAAGGTTCTCAGTTTTCCTCCTTTGCCTTGTAAACTACCTTCAGAGTATTGGCTCACTTTTCCCTATAGTAGCGAATTTGCCTATTGACATTCCATCAGAGCAAATAGTCTGTGCAAATAGTCTTCAAAAAAGAAACAAATGAAAGGCCCTAGGGAAAAGGGAAGTTTGACCAGAGGGCAAAGTTCTATCAGAAACACTTTATATTTCTTCGTTACTGAGACATGACCACCAGATGCTTATTTATAACAAAATGTCTGTGTCGGGAATTTTGAAAGACCAGATGAGAAAAACTGTATCTAATTGCTCTTAAGAGTGCAGCTATGCTCTAGCTGCAAACTGGGTTGGTGTGTCCTAAAACACCAAGTTAGGGGATTCTAGGAGTGGAATAAAAGTGTATATGGTTTTGCTGAAAGGAGATAGGGCTGTCAGTTCAGAAACACATTGAACATCTGTTCTGGTTGAGCCCTGTGGTTTGCCTAGATTAAAGCTCCATATTAAAATGGTTATCAGTCAATCAGAATGCTTCCTTAATCTGAGAAACATAACATCACGCTTAGTGTTTCAGTTTCCAAAGAAGCCAGTGTGTCATGGTAAGTAAAAACAATGAAATGTTTCACAATTGTGGTTTTTATGGCTCGTGTGACATCGCAGGCTGATGTTTAACCCAGGATCAAACACATCTGAAGTTGCTGCCCTAAATGACTTTAAATCTAGCTAATTATTTTGGGCACATCTTGGTTATTAAATCTAGTTAGCAAAATGAAATATAATTCATGTTCTTCTGGCTTTGGGAGTGTTTCCAGCCAATAAAGCTGTAGCACAGACCACAAATTTATGTTGTTTCAGTGGCACAGGGATCATTTTCCTTTTATTTTAACCACGAGATAGCCATTTAAAGCTGCCAGACAACAGGGCTTGTAAATTATAGGCATATGAATTACCAGGAAAGCTTTGTGTTATTAATTAAAAAAAGTCACTATAGCAAAATGAAAAAAAAAAAAAAAATAAGACCAAACCAATACCAAAAAAACCTCTCAACTCAGCAAGCCTTTCAAATAAACCGAGATAACCCTCTTTGTTTGGGGTTTGTCTCTGAACTAGTTGTCATGTGTATACAGATGATCATTTTCCAGCCACAAGCTGATGATAATTGAGTAGCTGTGGGTCTGAAGTATCTTAAATGGTGATTCACAAGGCCTGTTGTTGTGGAAAATTTGAACTACTTAGAATAGGCATTTGCCTTGTTGCATTTTTTTAAACACGTTTAACTAGTTTCTTTTCAGTTGTATAGTAGCAAAACAAAGATAAAGAAGTGTATTTTCTTCTGCACAGTGTAATTTTTGAAGTCTTTTTAATTTAGACCATACATAAAATGTGTTCTACATTGTGGAAACACAGCCTTAGTGAAAAAAAAAATTGAATCAATGTACAGCAAGCTGATGCTGCCCTTCAGAAACGCCCACTGCATGTTGAGGAAGCATCTGGTGCAGCTTGGATGTTTTTTGTTGCTGATTTTAACAGCCAAATGTGCAAAAGTGCTTAATGCAAATATTTCAGGACTTTTGCTAATGGAAGTTACAGATATGATTTGAGAGACGGGAATCAGGGGACAGATTATGACTATTTGGAGCCTCAAGCACACTGTTGCATACGGATCCTGTGTGCTCCTCCTGCCCCCCTTCTCGTTCTTTCTTTCACACATTCTTGGAACAGCAGTGGGAGAAAGGCTTCCCTCAGGAAGCATCAGCAATTTTCCTTTGCATAATGGGAGTTGTTTTTGGAAGACAGACAGCTCTTCTCCCTCTTGCTTTGAAGGCTTAGCTTGGCCTGCTGAACTGTTCTCCTGGTAACATTTCTCCAGTCCTTTACTGGGATAATGCTGACAGAGACTTTGGAGCAATAGATCTCATTGAAATGAATGATGTTCATATTGCAAAAGTCACACTTACATGCATTAAACATCACATTGTCATTTTTTTTT
>VZSV01000012.1:4994577-5017594 GCA_013398735.1 Nothocercus julius
TGAGGAAAGGCTGAGAGAGCTGGGCCTGTTCAGCCTGGAGAAGAGAAGGCTGAGAGGAGACCTGATCAGTGTCTATCAGTACCTCAAGGGAGGCAGTGAGGAGGATGGGGCGGCCTCTTCTCAGTGGTGGCCACTGATAGGACTAGAGGAAACGGCCACAAACTGAAACACCGGAAGTTCCACAGGAATTTAAGGAAAGATTTCCTGCCAGTGAGGGTGACAGAGCCCTGGCACAGGCTGCCCAGAGAGGTTGTGGAGTCTCCTTCTCTGGAGACCTTCCCAACCCGCTTGGACACAGTCCTGATTCACCTGCTGTAGGTGACCCTGCGTGTGCAGGGGGGTTGCACTAGATGATCTCTAGAGGTCCCTTCCAACCTTAAGCATTCTATGATTCTATGATACTCTGTAAAGGAAGGAAATGGTGGTGTGGAAAAAACAGTGACTCCTTAAAATGTTTGTTCTATTCTTGGATGTGTTGTTTATATCGATTATTGACCATAGCAGATTACTGAGGCCATTTCTACGTGTTGCAGCTCCTCATTTAACTTTTCTTCTCTTTGAAAGACTTGAACACTGTAAAAACAATGGGTGACTTGATGATAAAAATAAGGTTCTCATTAGACAGGGAAACATTCTCTGTGGTTTAGAGTAAAATTTTATTTTACCAAATCTCTTCAGTTTTTCATGGTGACTGTTGTATTGGACAGCATGGCATTTGTCTGATCAAGGGCTGAGTTTCTTAGTCATGTGATTGGCGTTCAGGTTACTGATCGTGCACTTCAGATTCGGTAGAGATTTGGTGTAGTTGATCCAGACTTGCAGTGAATGTTGGTGGCCACAAAGAAAAGCAATAGCCAGGCTGCTAAAATAAAGTAGCCATGTTGCTATAGGAAAAAAAGAAGTGATATGTAGAAAGTTGATATTGCTGCAGCTTTTACTGGAAATTAAGGTAGATATGACAGATAGAAGGGGATATGCTATACCTAGAGTGCTGAAAAGAAATCAGCACCACTGGTTGTGAAAATCATTGCAGTAGCATCAAAAGAGAAATTTATCAGACCAGTGCACTAGCAGCACTACTACATGGACCCGAAATTACAGCCTTAAATGAAACAGATACACAGTGGAAATAGGAGTATTTCAAAAAGTGGCAGGTATAAAGAAAAATGATTTTAGGACAAATGAAGTCAGAAGGACAGCACAGTATGTAATCATAAATGATCTATAATTGAAATTGTTCTAGTGATGGGAGCTTGAGAGAAGACAGATAAAACACAAAATGACAGGCAGAAGCCTATGAAAAAAGCAATAAAGTGTGGGTCCTCTCTGAAGTCGGGCCGCTGTCTGTGGGGAAATGATCAGGCTGCCTCCAGCAGGGAGTACCACGCACGAGGAGAGATTGTCTCGGGCTGGAGGCTCCAGACGGATGGCGAGGGTAGATGTGGTCATCATGTGTCTCTGGCTCCTGGCCCAGGGTAAAAACCCGGCCCCTCTCCTTGCACTGCCCCCTCACGTGTTCCCACCCCATGCCTCTGCTCAGAGGCGAGTCTGGCACAGACCGTATAGATAATAGTATGTACACAGGCTGTTATGAACAGAGTAGTTAATGCACCAAAAAAGTCACTCCTGAGCCTGTCTTGTGCCCTTGACACACGGTCACACCTAGCTATTCAATGTTTTGCTGACACCTGGGGATTTTAGAAAAATATGCAGTAATTGCAATGTATCAGTATCATCTGTCTTTCCAGTGTTTGGCTTATGATAAAACTCCTTCTTAAAAATTTCTTATTTTTCCCAAAGTGTTGCTGTAAATGAGATCATTTGTGTATGAATTTCAGTTGGATATGGTAACACCTTGTAAAGTACTTTAACAAGACACAAATGCTTAAATAAAGTTTAGGTTTTGTTTCAAAGATCTTCCTTCAGGAGACTGCAGTAAATTCAACCCCTAGATTGACACCCAATTCTCTCTATAAATCTAGCTTTCTAGGGCTAATATTTCTGCATGGTGAAATTTAATTGCTTTACAAGGATGGACTACAATAGTGCTATGTATCTACAGCAGCTTTCTCTAGCTTTTGGAAAGTTACATGGTTTTGCAATTAAGCAACAGGGATGCTCTAGTCTGTCACATATTTGGGTTTGTTAAATCCATTAGCAAGCAATAAAATCTCTGGCATTCAATCTCTCTCACTATTTATCTTATTCTCATCTTACCCTTTCACCTTTGGCTTTGATCCTCTTTCACTTTTGCCAATTTATTTACAATCACTAAATAGAAGTGATGCCATCCCTGCTTCACAGCTCAGCAGACAGGTAATGGAGAATCCCCACCCTGGGCCAAGTGCATTCAGCCGCTACCATCTCTGTAGCTTTGATATCTAAACCTGGCTTTCTGCCTCTCACATCTAAAGCCCCTCTGAATGAATTCTAGCTGGCAGGGCCAGATGTAAATGCTACAGGTGTTCTGTAGTTACCTGTTTCAGTGGTTCAAGCACTATCTTTTGCAATGCCCTTCTTTAACTGCTGCTTGTATTCTTATATTCTCTAGTCTTTCATGTTCTGAGTAGGGATGGGATTCCCATGTTCCTCACTGCAATGGCAGTGTCTTTTCAAGCCTCGAACTGAACTTGGTTGAAAAAAATCAAACTAATAAGAAAGAGCTACAACTCAGTAGATTCTGTGCACACAGCCCAAGTCTGTATGAAAAGCAAAATTATTTAACCAAAAGTCTTCAAAATTCTCTCTAATCCTGGACAGAATTCATACCGTTGAAATAGTCTCGCTTGTAGGGTTTGGTTTTATGAGATTGGGACATGTTTATCCTCACTTAAAAGGCAAGGGAGGGAAAGGACCTCAGGTTTTCAGTCACTCCTGTGGTGAGAACATTTACTACGTGTGGCCGAGAAGCCCTCATGTACACTGTCCGTTCCCTGTGAGTTCAGCCTTGTCACACACAAACTTGTTTTGTGACCAGTCAGAAACTCCTGTCTTGGACAAAGTAGACATCTAGCAGAATCCTTTGCTCTGAGCAGTTGCAGATGACATCTATATTTATACTGGAAAACAAACAAACAAACAAACAAACGAGCGACAAATTACAGGAAAATCAGAAAAAGAAAGCATTCTAAGAAAGCATTCAGTATTTGCTGGGCAGCCTTCAGAGTTATTCTGAAATATTCTGAATATTCAGAATAACTCTGAATATTTCTGAAATATCCTGGTGAATCCAAAATCGTATATGAAAGAGAGACAAAATCAAAAGGTAGGTGATACATACTGAGAAATACTGCATGTAACTCAGGCATGTTTACCTGTAGGGCTGTTTGAGAGGAATGATGCAGTTTTAGTTTGGATGTAAGTTTATAAGCTAGTATGATAATGGAATTAACATCTTGGTCCTTAGAAAAAACTACAGACAGTAACAAGTGAAAATGTAAATACAAAGCTTACAGGCAAGGGTTTCCCCGCATATATGGGCAAAGAAAAAAACAAATCGATGACAATAAAATTTGCAATTGTACTTAGGGAAAAAGTATCATTTAGTGGACTGGTCCCATGTCAACAACATCCTTGGAAGGACAGGGACTCATTCAGCAAAATCACTTGAATTGATCGCCCAGGTAAGAGGAGACCTCCCTCAGGATGTGACACAGTGGTCTCGGGGAAGGATCTGTCTCCCGAAAGACTCCCGTTGCTCTGGAGGTGGAGGTTCCACCACAGAAAGCAAGTGTGCACCTCGGGAGCAGGAGACGGGGCAGCCCAACAGCCAAACGCAGACCAAGTCAGGATCCACTGGCTACAAAAAGGGAGGAAGTTTGGGCATAGTCTTTAGTACGGAGAGAGGGTTTCCGAGGTCTAGCCGTAGTCGAGGTACAGCCTGTGCCTCTGAGGGCTGCACCTGCAGGCCCCAGCGTGACCGGCCGGCTGCGGGAATGGGGACATGGTGCGACGAGGTCTTGTTTTTGTGATGGTCGTGCCTCGGATCTGAGTGTTGGCCCCTTGAGCAGCTGCTCTGCGTCTCCTTTGGGGAGAGAAGGCTGCTTGAGCCATGCGGTCTTAAACAGAGCACGGATCACGTGCAGGAGGCAGCTCTAAGGGCGGGCGTGGAAGCAGAGCTGTCTGCTGTGCTGTGAGAGCCAGCGCTGCGAAGCTGGAGGGATGTGCCTGGCATTTCACCTCCTGAGCTTCTGGTTCCTGTTCTCACGCGCAGAAGCATCACCGGAACAGCCTCTCCTGTTCAGGTTTGGTGGGAATTGCTGACTGGTGCCGGATGGAAGCAGTCTAAGGTGTCAAACCATGGCCTGGCAGGGTTGCGGCCTTCTGGCAATTCAGGGCACGTGCTGATTTTAATTCCCTATTAAAGTAGCTGAGTAGTCTCAGTCTTTGAAACTGTTACTTTTTAGGTTACAGTAAGTTCAATTAGAGTTAAGATGACTGTTTTACTCCAAAATGCTGATGAATTGGAAACTTATCTTGATCTTATCTGTGATTATCCTTACTGACAGTTTAATTTTATTTTTCCTTGCCTGTTGATCTTTCCTGTCCTAGGGGCATGGCATTGCCTTGCATGCTCAGTAAACAACGTTATGGATGCCCACCAAGCGTGTTAATGGAGACAAGCTATTTCTCTAAAATCTCTAGTTAATTAGGTGGCATTTTTAATGCTGCACTCATTTGCTACAAACTCACTGGTGTGTGAAGTCCCTGCTTCTGTTCTCAATTCTCTGTCTCTACTGAATAGCAATATTAGATTTGATTTAGCTATAAAGCAAACAAAAAAATTGCTTACTCTGACATAAGCAATATCCCTAAACATAGGATATAGATTACTTTCAATGACTAATTGAAACCTCCAAGGCAGTTTCTTCTTTCTATTTACTGTTTTCAATTCTATAATTTTGTTATTAAGACTAGCAGTTTCTTCACACAGAAAACCTTTTTTACAAGGCTGACCTGCCTAACACCTCCCCATTAGAAACAGAAACAAATAAGAGTTGATTGTTCAGCTGCTGTCATTTAAAAAGACTAACTCAACCTGCCACAAAGGAATAATTCCCTCAGGTAACTTTATCCATTTGCCCTTGGTGGTGACACTGTGGATACCACCCTGGTTGAACTATATATTAGTTCCTAGAGAAGCGCTTTGAAATATATAGCTCTGCACAATGTTGTAATTGAAAAAAAAAAAAAAAAACTCTCTGAATAGCCGTACATAGTTCAGTAATCTGAAAAGAATGCAAAGGTTCAGATATAATTGCTTTGCACAATTTAATGCCATTTTGCTGTATTTTCCAAATTCGTGTGTTTTGCTGCTCTCTGCATACCCATTCTTATACAATTTGGCAGCACTGGCTTTATACTGACAGTATTGTTTGTAAAAGGATGTTTCAGAGTAATTGTTTTAAGTTTTAGCTGTGTTTTAAAAAGATATATCTGCAGCTGACACCTAAATAAAAGACCTGCTCTGAATGCTTGCTTTTCCAGTGAGAAAGTTGACTACTTAGAAGTCCTAAGAATTGTATGCTAACCTGTATAATGAGCTAAGGGTTTAATGTTAGGCTTTTCTATTACCTAATTTTTCTTCTACTGTTTTCTGGAGGGAATAAAACCTCTAAATTCTCTTTAAATTGAAGAAACTTCAAAAGCTCCCATAAAATATATATTTTTAGAAATTTGTTTCATAAAATCTGCTGAGATGTGCTTCTATTTACTTTAAATACAATTCTTTTAGGTGTTTCTAGATAATGAACCCTGTGTATTATCTACTTATGATCAGGAACTATTCTGAAATCCCTGGAAGGGAGATTAAACAGAACAGTAATCAGAGTAGAATGTCAGCTTTAACTTAAAATTGATCTTTATTGAGACACATAACATTATTTTAATGTCCTGTTTTTGCTCTTGGTACTTTCTTGTCAGAAGTTCTACATATAATATGATCATGCTTTAGAGTACTTTGTTTAAAACAAGTATTTACATAAAAGAATTGCTAATAGTATTAATATCTATAAATACTACACAGACTACATTCGTGTGATTGTTTTCAAAGCAAATTATATGTCTGTTGATTGGAACGGTAGAAGTTAANTATATATATATATACACACACACACATATATAAAGCCTTTCTTCCATCTAAGTAAGATATTTTTTGCTTGGAGTGTTTTTGCATCTGGTTGTTTTAAAGTTTGTGTGTTGTTTTATATTGATAGATGATAAAAAGAAAAGTCATTTTGGAATTTAAGGCAAGTGACATCCGTTGGGTCAAATTGTTAAAAAGCTTAAGAAAAACACTTGCAATTTTTTCAAGGTCTGTATAGATTTATACATGCAAAAGGCATGAATATAAATACAATTACATGTTTAATGTGTGCCAAAATGTATGCTAGTAAATATTACAGTGCTTTTGGGAGGCTTTCTGGAAACACAATCCCAGATGAGGGAAGTGTATCAGAATAAGCATATTGTCATCCTACCAAAATGTGAAATGTGCAGTGGGATAGAATGAACAACAGAGAAAAGCAGCTTTCTCATTTAAAATAAAATGTAGCTTCCTAACTTGTGATGGGAAAACCAAAAGCAAATAGAAAGCAAGAAGAGGGCATGACGAGAAATTCAGAAATGAAAATACAATGAAATAAAAACAGCTCATAATTGAAAGGAAACTAAGATTAAAGCTCCTTTTGGATGTCATTTAGTGGCACTACACAATGTTATTTACTGCAACAACAGGCTTTAGAAAGTGTGTAAGATGTTCTAGATGTTACAGTCACAGAATCACAGAACGGTTGAGGTTGGCAGGGACCTTTGGAAATCATCTGGTCCAACCCCCCTGCTCCAGCAGGGACACCCAGAGCACGGGGCACAGGGCGGCAGCCAGGCGGGTTTGGAAGGTCTCCAGAGAAGGAGCCTGCACAGCCTCTCTGGGCAGCTTGTGCCAGTGCAGCCTCTTCCAGTCTGTAGTGAATAGTTCTCCAACTCCAGATAGTGCTAAATGTATTTTTTTCCTATATCCTAACTTTCAGTATGTTTGCATCCCAATAACATTGCCTTATTTTTTTGAGAATTAAAAGGGAGTAGTCCATACATACAAGCTAATTTCTGACTGCCTATCATTACACTGATTATTTAACATAATATTGTTTTTAAGAGAGGCATTTTTCTTTCTAATATAGACAACTGTAATTTTCTCTCTCTAGCCTGTTTTGATTAATCCCTCAAAGATTTGAATTGAGCTTTACCCAAGTCTTGGCCGCATAACAGTCAGGTCCAAGTTTTCTTTTGCAGGGATTATGTATGGAGTCTACTGAAGATTATTTTACCATAGCTGAAAAAAAAATTACGGCATTGGGAAACAATGCTAAGACTTATAATGAAAGAGTTAACTTTTGCAGCTTCACTGGCACTATTCTGTTGCAGGGACACTATGAACAAAGGCTTAATTGTTGTTTTGGCTACAAGTATTAAGTATGAAAGAACTTTATGAAGGCCCTAGACACAGTCTGACGTTTAGGCTGACTGTCCTTTTCCAAAGCAGCTTTTCTATTAAATGAGTCCATTATTTAAACATGGTAGCTTTAATTAAATCTCCATAATCTCCCATCAGGAAAGTGGAGTTAGCCTGCCAGCCAGGAAAATGCAGTAATTCCAATAATTCCAAATTATTAGCACTTTTGCTGTCTGATGGAATATTTGATCAAAGGAAAGGAGACTGTGATGTTGTTTGTTTTACAGTGAGACTTGTCCAGGGTATTCAGAAGTTTGTGTGTGTGGTGCTTGTAACTGTTACCACTCTATATAAATTTTAAGCCTAAACACCTTTAAATACTGGTCTAGACATGACAGCAGAATCATCTCTAAATAGATTTCACCTATCTCTTTGGGTAAAAGTCAATAAGTACAGAACTGTTAAATAATAGTCACTTGTGTGATTCTTGTGTGATCTTAATTCTTGAATCCTCATCAGTTTTGAGTAGGTAATATAGTAGTAGGTAATAAGCACCAGGTTCAGAAGTGAAGCGATGCACAGTCGCTTATTATGCGTCTGGGCACACATTACCATGAAGAAACATTCAGGTTGCCTCTGTCATCAGATGGACTAATTTCCTCTTCTAGGAAAAGGCAATAAAATAAAAGATCATGAAGCTATTCGTGCTGGAAATCCAGGTCATTTACACATAAGCCAGCTCTGTCCTTCCTGCCTCCTCTGAGATCACTGACAGCTGCCGTTTACTTCAGGGGAATGAGAACGGAACCCCATGAGATAAATATGAAAATAGTGAGCTTTATAGGAATGCAATTATCTTAAGTATGGACTGTTGCTGCCACCAAAAAAAAAAAAAAAAAAGAAAAAAAAAAAGAAAGCAGTTATCCAGAGAGCATGTGGCATGTTTTTCATTGATTAGACTGTCCTGTTTGATTAAATTTCTCAGTATTTTTAATTTTCCAGATCTAATTGTTGCCTTACGTCTTTCTTGGGTCCCTTTGTTCTAACTCATCTGCTTTCAGGTCCAGATTTATTTTTTCAATGCATTCAGATTCTCCACAAACGTATCCTGTCATTATGTGTTTTATCTGTCTCTGCAGATGGTTATTTGACAGAAACTTTCCATCATCTCCAGAGAACGGGTCGTGTAAATACCCTCTGTGGTTCTCAGATAGAGTACTTGCAAAATGGAATTGATTAAAAGGTCAAAAACCATTACTGCTGCAATGTCTGAATTGCTCCATCAAAGTGGTAATGTGACAAATGTGTGCAAATCTTTTCAAGGAACTAAGTCTCGATTAAAATTTGTTGTTACATCTTTTTGATCAGTTTTCTGATGTTTTGTGGAGAGAGTGGTATTTTCAGATCATAGATATCAATGGATACCTCCTCTCACACTAATGTCAATTAGTAGTAAGTCTGGAGTTAATGATGTTACTGTAGTCTGAGTTACAATACGACTGAAATTCTTAGTATTTAAGCTGCTGTTTTCAAAATTTTGAATCTAAGTTGTTCAAAATAGCACAGTGTTGAAACCAATAGTTTTATCAGTATAGCTAGGTAAATGGAGACTTTGTGCAGGAAGTGTAAGTAACACAGAGCATTAGGGGCATGCAGCACCAGAATGATGAGGAAAGATAATTCCAGGTATGTTTCCTATGTAGTCCACGATGTCCATGATGCTAAATAAGAAGCAGTCACACTTCTTTTCTTGCTCAAGAGGTCATAGAAGAGCAATAAGTCTCAAAATTGATGGTACCACTCTACAAAGAAATCACGGCCAGGACTTGTAGAAAATATATTCTTTTGCAGCTTATTTTCCCAGTAGCCTTTACCATCTTTGTTTCTGGGAAGCTTGCATCAGGAGGCAAATTTGCCTTTCCTGTTTAAAGGTGGTTTATTAACCACTGCATGTTAGTTATCTGCAGTAGAATTCCAATGGAGACACCATAAGTGTGTAACTTTTATTGCTAGTTAGGTAAGACCTGTATATCTGCTTGTGATTTTTCCTGCCAGCAAAACCTTGTTGAGGGGGTTTGTACAACCCGCAGTGAAACACATACCTTTGCTCTGCAGTGAAGGCAAAGTCTCAGTGCAAATGACCTTAGTGTCTTTCCATTTACTTGAGAGAGATACACAATATATGTCTGTCTGCAACTTTATTAGGGTGAATTGGGCCCTTGAACAGAGGATTGCTTCTACCTTTTCTAACATGCTCTCTTAAAAGCAAAGCTCCTTTTGCAATGTAGTAAGTCTCACTTCTGGTTTAGTTAGGCAACCTGGGCAGACTGGCATCAAACTGTGAGCTGCCTTGTTGACAAATTATGTATGAACATATTCTTTGAAAAGTCTATATGTGCTTCAGGTGGATTTAGGAAGGGCGAAACTTTACACAGGAGCTTGAGGGCTTTTTCCATCAAATTGTAGTTCTCTCAATAATTTCAAAGGGAACAGGATTTGTGAGGGAAAAGCTATATTGGCATCAATCCTGGAAGTGGACTACCTATGTTCTAACTTCCTAACTCCCACACTGTAATCTGCCGCTGGTTGCAGAGCCTGTTTTTTTGATCACATTGAAGTATTTCATTGCATGGATTTGTTTGGTGAGGGGAATGAGTTGTTGGCCAGATGTACAGTAAATCTGAAGTACGCTAGGGAAAGATGGTAACCAAAAGTGGCTGTCAAGGGCTCCACCAACTTTTTCATGACTAAAAAGGGTCACACGCCAGGTGAGTTGTCCTGGTTACAACCTATAAACCATGGGCTTCATAACCCTAGGATGGTAAAGAATGTCTCACCGAACGAGACAAGTGTCATCATTTCTGAGCAGTGGGTAGTACTCAAGATGTGACACTGTTCTCCAAAAGATTGTAGGGGATGTAGGTGTTATGTATCAATGAGAATCCCAGTTTATCTAAATTATTTAGGTGATAAAAAGTATATCTAGATAAATAGGAGTTTGAATAATGCTGATGCAGTCAATATACAGACATGGTAGATGTATTTCAGTTCAGTAGAACAGAAGGACTAAATCGTAAATGACAGGTCAGTGTCAGTTTTGTCTTCTGCAGTGTCTAATGAAAGCCTAATGCAGTCCAATAAGCCTATAGATGGCAAATGTCAAATATTTAATATACTACTACATAATTGTCACAAGTACTTTTAGCTTCTCATTAGAGATAATTTATCATTCTTCTTTCTCAGAATATTATTTCATAGCAACATTTATGATTTCTCTTCTAATAATTTTGCTTTATATACAAAAAGTTTCTTTAGAAGAGTGTAGGTTGCAAAGTCATACATTAGAAAATATTTATTTCCAAAACAGAGTTCCCTAAGAGAAGAAAACAACTTCACAATACTAAGGAGTAACTGCCAGATAATTTCACCAAAATCTGATGCTTCTGGAGAGAGAGAGCGAGAGAGACAGACATGCCTGTATTTTCCTTCTGCAGCTCTTCCTGGCTAGCCTGAGGAGCCGACCACACAGGCTTGCCCGGGCCCTGCCGCCTGCTCGCGCACTGCAGCACGCCAGGAGCGGCGCTGCCCCTGCAGGGTGCCCTGAGCACTCAGCCTCCCTCCTGCCTTCCTGCTCAGCTGTTCCTGCAAAGGACTCAGGGTGGAAAAGATGGGCAGGGTATCTGCATGTATACTGCACGGATCCTAAGGGTTATTACCTTATTTTAACTCTTTTTAATGTTTTTGATACAAATTTAATGCTGTTCTCAGTGGGAGAAGCTGAACAGGGGCAAGCAAAATATAAGTATGCACACAGGCAATGCAGTGTAACCCACTGCAGAAGCATGGCTGTCATCCCTCCAATTCACCTGCTAAAACAGCTCCGGTGCTTCTCAAATATCAAGTCTGGCCGTTGCTGCTTTGCCAGCAGTGTTGGTCTGCCCTGGTAAAGTTCGTGGTTTGTTGTTGTTTTGGCAGAGAGCTAACATTTTCCTGAAGAAGGATCCCATAAAGAGAAGAAGGACAAGGAATTCAAGAGTGTTGAGCTACTTAAAAATAAGGTTCACTGCCAGCTCCCCATGATACATTGCTGTGAGTAAAGTTTCAATGCTAACGCTGCGTATAACAACTGCAGTGCAGGGCTGTCGCTTCTTATTATTTAGAAACTGAGCAAGTGGTTTGTATTACTTCTTCAAACAGTCTCTGAAATCAGATTGTCGAACAGAACAAGAGGCACTAGTGAAGCTGTAGCCTTTCACATGGTTTGAATTGAAGCCGTTGTCTTCCCTGTACTCTCCCTGAAAGATAAAACAGTGCTGGTGTTTGTGCACTACCATCAGGGGAGTTCTGGCTGAAATGCATAGTAACTGTGCTTTATGAGGCTTTATGAAAATGTAAAAATGTTCAGCTGATTTTGGATTGAAATGAAATATTTGGTTAAGCATAAATCTCACAAATACAAAAGATAAAGAAGACTATAGTGTGCACTATAAATCTTAGTCTTTTGGTGAGATTCTGCAGTTTTGTGGTCTGTGAAAACTGGGAAACTTGTGAGAGTCCCAATTGCAATATGGAATCTGTTTAATGGAAAATCCTAACACTTGGTGAAACTTTCGCAGAAAACTCACCAACTCTAGTATTAGTAGGGATTGGAACATTTAATTCTCATGATGCTCTCCTATAAAATCTTTTTAGTATCACCTCTTGTAAGGGCTAACTTCATGTTGCCACTGGCCACTTCTTTGCCAAGCGTCAGGCTAGCAGGCATAGTTTGCCTTAGGCAGTGTCCCAGTCACAGCCATTTCCACTGGCTGTGTCAGAAAGTGCTGGGTACAAACGACGGCCAGGAATGTGTTCCGAAAAGCTCAAATATTTTTGTACAGAAAATGTTCATGATTTGAGTGAAAATCAGAAGCAAGTTGAGACCAGAATAATAGAGATTTCTTTTACTCATACAGTAAAAAGTGCTCCTTATATAGTTCTGATTATCCATGATGCTGCAATTTCTTTCCCTGAAATAACACTTTTGGACCTACCTACTCGTGTCTCTTCAGTTAGCACATCATGATATAAAATATAGTTTTATATTTATGACTAAAACTCAAGTTTTTGTGTGTTCTGCTCTCTGAGGTGTCATAAATGGTTTAATCAATAATACAATCATTGAACTGCTTTAAGCACATATTTCTCCTAATATTATATGTCTTCATTTTGACAAATATGCTAAAACCAGAGTAGTGTAAATAATGAATTAATTTTCAGGAGGTAAATATATAATAAAAATTATAAAATTTTGAAAATGTTTAGGTCATTAAAGAGAGGCATGTTAATGAAAGTGAAGGAGATTTAGAAGAGTAAGACATTAGTTTTATTAATCCAGGATGGTGAGTGTGTGCTCTTTCACATGAATTTTACTTTATTCTCTTTTGAAACCCACAAAATACTAATGAGTGGAATAGGAGTGACTTCCAGATCTATTGCTTTTATCTTTTTCTCTAATTTACAGCCATGGGTGAAACCCAGCAGATATACAATGCCATTGTAGGCACCAGAGACAACTTGAAATGCTTAATAAAAATTCTCAGCTTATTAGATTTGTCCTTCTGTGATTAAAAACATATCTTAACAGCAGACATCTGTTAGACAACTTACGTGGTTCCTTATTGTCTTGGTATGTGAGAAAATACTGCAGGCTGTATTGCTCAACCTTGTTAGACCCTGGTACCTTGCGGATGCACAGGAAATTAAGCATATGCTCAGTGGTGGAGTTGTAATAACATGGAAGTTTGGAGTAATCTGTTGAAATGAAAAAGTACCATTCCTTGTGCTGTGCCCTATGGAAAGGAGAAGGGGGGAATGACAGGATCCCTCTTGCCTTCCATGACTTCTTGTGGTATATCTGATTGGCTCAGAATCAAAGTTGGCAGATAAGCTCAGCGTGTGATAAGCAGGATGTTAACATCAAGACAATTTTGCAACTGCTCCTTTGAAGCCTTGTCCTACAGCTCTTTCATGAAAAGATCATTGTATAAAAACCTTGGCTCCAGGGCAGAGCACTGCTTGCACTAGTTTTCACAAGAAAAGTTAGGTGTTTTTCAGCTTTGGTAAACATACCTCCTCCAGACTTACTTAAATGGAGTATCCTTTTCCTTAGCAAGGGTAGTTTTCTCCCTGTGAGCACAGCTGACTAACCTTTCAGTAGGTAATTGCTTTGAAATCAAAGCAGCAAAATAGCACTGTAAGCAGCCAACATGGAGCAGCCTCAGTCTGGGTGGGGTTTCAAAGTAAAAAGACCACTGCTGTTATAACCAGGTGTTTCAGAAATATCTAGAACCCGGCTCTGTGTTTGGCAAGTAAATGACGCCTGGTAAAAAAAAAATCACCAAGACATATGTATTTACATGTCTGTGGTTCCTGTGAAAATGTTAGTGCTGCAAAGGTTTCCAAACAGGAAAAAAGATTTATCAGCTATATTTTTAAAATGTTGAAGATTCTTATGAATAAAGAAGTAAATTCATGTTACAATAAATACAATTTAAATATGTTATGCATGTAAATAAATACAACATGGTGCAATAAATTAAATGCAATTAATACAATAAATCTTTAGCACTCAGGACCAAAAAGATGCCCTATGGTGGTTTAGGAAGGAACCTGCCTGCTTTCTAAATAATATAATAATTTCCTGCTGAAGTACTTTTTCCCGCCAGCTCCAAGCCCCCAGTTCTGTCTCTTTCGAAGGCATAATGCTCAGGGGTGCTAGGCCCTATTCTTATACATGGTGCTCATTACCATAGAATGGGATCTCCATATGCTTCCTACAGGACATAAAATGATCACGTACTGCATTCTTCTTATGGTGAGCATTGTAGATGGTTAAATTCTCCCAACTGCATTAACAAATAGTTAAGATTTAGAAATGGGGCTCTACATCTTCCCAGAATGTGGGTGACAGCCGAGATTAAGCCTCTGGAGTTCAGCTCTTGCCTCAAGGTGATGTGACAGAAATACAGGAAATAGAGACGTGAGGATTGATGCTGGGCACTTACCAGCCCAGCGCTCCAGAAGTGACGGGCATTTCTGCAAAAGGGCTCATTAAAGTTAACAAAGTACCAAGTAAGTGGTGCATTTCTCTCTCCATTTCTTAATGTTTTCAAGTTGATGCTGGAAATAGCTGGAATACATGGTGATAAATCAAAAGATAGTGGATTCAGTGCCACAGCCGCTGAGTTAATTCTGTGCTCTTATATGAGAGAGATGGGAAGTGAAGCTGGACAAGTTCATGAGCTCTGCTCCCTGTTTATAGTACCCTGGTGGTTGTGTTTGGCTCCCAACAGTTAACAGCTAATACACATTTTGCCTGGCTTCACTCTGCGAGGTGCATCTGGGCCGAGTGATGAGAAATTCATTGTAGCAAAGCTGTGACTCCGACAGGAAGTCAAAACTGCTACGAGAAATCAGAGGTATTTCTTTTCAGTATTTAATTCGGTGTGTTAGGCAGAGTGAAGAGTTTCCCTCCTGGGGCAGCGGGAGTGATGCAGTGGCATGTATGACATTTAGCTTTAAGACTTGGTGTAGTAAGGGAAGAGGGCGGAGAAATTCTTCTCCGGAAAGTCATGAAGAAGAGGCTAACACAGCAAGCATGGAGAGGTTTTTTTTAAAGTGATATGTAAGTCGGATGCTGGAAGCTCCTGGCTATGTTTTACTGAATTTTGTGTATTGAAGAAAAGTTGTTATTGATAAGATTTAGAACTTTTTCTTTTCCAAAGTCATCTGAAAAAGGGTTTATAGTAGCTAATTTGCAACATCTCTAAGTGGTACAAATGTGTTTTTTTTTTTTTTTTTTTAATCCACAAGATTTCCTTTTGCCTTCTTGTTGTTTATTTTTCCTGGGTCTGGTAAAACAGGTTAATTGCCTTATATATGTTATAAGTAGGATATTTGTATTAAAAAGGACTTCGATGCTGTGAAATTCTGACTAGTTTAGTAGCTTTATTTGCTACCCGATGTCAAAAGCAATTCATCTCTTTTTATATCTATAGCTAGAGATATTTTTATAGCTACTTTAGTGCAAATAAATATTCTTGACTAAATGCATCAAAATAAAACCACAATCAGTAGTTGCCTCTTTCAACAAATCCCAGATTGGGACAGTCATTTCCCCCCTGCCATGGATTTTCTGGCTTCTTTCTGATTAGACATTAGCCAGCAGTTAACAAAGAAGTCCGCAAGAAGCTTATGCTTGATTTTGGACCTTGGTCAAATCCAGCCATGTTCTGATAAGGAAGATTTAAAATAGCAGGGAAGATTTAAAATAGTAGGTATGTACATAAATTGCACGTTTTCAAGTAATGTTTGGGAGACAGATGTGACAGTCAAACTGCAGAGGTCCGGCTGTTGAGTCTAGGCACAATTCAGATGAGAATCCCCAAGTCTCTTCTTTGATTTATTTCTGAGAAATTTAGCAGATATCATGTAGGAAATGTTTGGTAATGCTAGGTATTTTTCCCACTTCTGCAGGCCCTGCCATGAAAATGCTTATCTTGTCTTAACTCATGGGTTACGTGGTTTCAGTTGGGTTGCCCTGTGTAAGAAAGAAGTGTAGGATCTGATCCTGAACATAGTTGTCTGAGCATCTTAACTTTCATTATAGAGCTAAAAAGCCCTACCTCTTTGTTTTCTGGAGGAATATAAACACTTTTTGGTGTGACTCCTGACCTTTAATAATACCATAGACTTCTTTGCCTTGCAATGAACCAGTTCCACACGGAGATTGCCACATCAGATTATGTGAGCTTGCTTCATTTCCAGGCAGCACTATTTAATATACATCTGCAGCGTAATAGATGCAAAAAAACAAAACGATTTTCAGTTGCCTTACTCTTTATTGAATCTGACCTCTGGTCTAGGAGGTGAAGGGAGAGTGGAAAATGAAAGCTGATTTGGTATTAGCCCACTATTCATATTAGAAAAAGTAAATGCTTTTGCGGTTTTCCTTACAGAGGTGTCTTTATTCATTTGACATGCCTTTAATAACTAATTCTAGTTGTCTGGTTGCCAAGATAGATTTCCTACAGGCAGACTTGAAAGTGATTTTGTCCGCTTTGAATGCGTGGCTTCAAATGATCCCAGAACAGCAAACATTAAACTTCCCCCTAGACCTTGAGATTTTCTGAAGCACTGTAATAACATAAAAGAATAAGAATATTAGAAAAAAAATAAATAAGTGAATTATACATGCACCAGCTGATATGAGCAGGACAATAAAACTCCTTGTTTTTCTGTCCTAATTAATATCTGCTTTCTAGTGCTGGGCATATTCTGCAGATTTCTCACTCTGCCTTTTTTTTATGGATTTTGATGCCACCATTCAGAGGCCTCGGGGACGAGAATGTTTTGTTGATTTCACCTAAAAGCTAAGATCCAGTGGACCCCCCAACCTTTCCTTTGGCAAATGTCTTTGTAAATGTTTTTTTCTTACATTATCACAAAGCTTTAAATGTATATCTGGCATGTCTATGACTATGTGTAAAATTGGTATATAAAACTGAGAACAGCAGTTAACTTTTAAGTAAGATGCCTCCCTTTGCATTTATTCGTGCTGACGCACATAAAGCCATTGGGATCAGTTATTAAAGGTGGCTTCATAGGAGAAGAAATTGAGCTTGGCGTTGCCATGAGTTGCTCTTAGCGACCAGGTCATCTGTGTTATTCAGAATAAGGAGATTCATCTCTGTCCTTGCAGTGAGCAGGCAGATCAACTCAGGTCAGTTAAAAAAAAAAAAAAAAAAATGCTGTTAGTGCTCTTTTAATCCCCTGCTTTTCCAGGTTTCCTAATAATTTAGTGTTTGACCCTGTATCATACGTTCACAGAAATCTAGAAAGAGGAGATGCTTCTTTGTGTGGAGAACTAGTTCACTTTCTAAATGAAGTTACAAGGTTTGTCTGGAAGATGTGTTTTTTTGTAAAACCATGTTACTTTTTACCAATTTTCAGATTATTCCACGTCATTATTTTTTCATGAAAAACAGTGAAGGTAGGGACCTCCGTGTGACTCAGCTCACTTGAAAACCCCTAGTGGTGTGGGGGATCTTGTGACAGAGCCTAAATTTCACTTTTTAGATTAGAGGAAAGTCATGCTGGACCTCTTTTGCTGCAGAATTTATGATAGGGATATGATAAATGAACGCGCTCGAGAACGCCTGCAGCTTATAGCATTACCTTACCAAAATACACCTACAAATGCCAGCTTGCACAGTACAGACCCACTTAAAAATTAACACTTTTAAAGCAGAGCAGTAGTTTTGAAATGAAATGAAATATTTTGGAAAGCTTTCAGTAAATATTGTATTATTTTTACAGTACACCGATTCACTCAGCATGCAAGTTATAGCCATTTAATTGTATTTTTTATGGTACCAAACTTTCTGCCAAAATGCGGTGTTGGAATGTTTTTCCTTGTTACAGATCTTTCAACATTACATCATTTATTCACCACATCATCTGTGACACACATGCCTGTGCTTAACCTTCAGTTAGGGTATTCAAGCCTACTTCTAATCAAATGTTACACTACTAAATGATGTTATTCTTAAAACCTTCCTTGTTGAGGCAACAGGTTCGAGTTTGTAGATGTCCACCCACTGGAGTTACTATCACGTTTAATGGAATTGTAATTACAGAAAATTGACACATAGCAGAGGTGAAAATTTAAATGCAGCTGCCTCATTCTATTGCCTTTTCAGTTGCCCTGTTTCTCACACAAGCATCCAAAGGCCCCTGTAACTGTGCAGGGGCCTACTGGAAGATGCATGTCCATACTGTCAAGAAAGCAGCCAGAGGAGCTGCTGCTTGCAGGAGGCAGCACTGAGGTTGTTCCCGAGGCTGCTTGGATAGAAAGGCATATTCCTTCAACTATAGAGGTCCTTGTGGACATGCAAAATCCCTGCTCTGCCTCTTCCTCACAGCTGTTGGCTTAAAAAAGGGACAGACATCCTGGCTTTCCTCTTGCTCCCATTTCAAGCAGCCCTTTTAATGCTGCTATGTTCAGTCGCTTGGCTTGGATTTCCTACCACACAGGGTAGCTGAGAACAAGACTCGTCCTGGTTTAAAGAACACAGGGCAAACATTAGAACAGCTCCATGCAGAAGAGACGGCTTTCAGCTCTAGTGAGCCTGATGCAGCTACCAGTGACCTGCTCCAGAGGGCTTTTTCTCTTGGATCCTTTGATCCAAGCTGATGGCAGTTCCTCCATTCCGAGTCTTAGGTGATCAATTACTCAGCAGCTTAGGCCATCCTTTAAGAAAATCAGATAACTGGGAAGAGTTTCTTTGGTGAATATTGCTGTCAGCAGCATGGAAAGAGATCAGCCCTATGTCCACCTTTCAGAACAGAAAAAAAATGGCACCTACATAAAGAAAAGCTTTGGCTTAGAAAAAAATCTCTCTCAGTGTCCTGAGTGTGTGCAAAGCTACAGCAAAGCCCCAAGAAGCTCAAAAAAGCAAGCATAAGATTATGCTAAGACTTAGTCCTCATGCTAGTGAAATCAGCAGAGTTGTCTTGCACGGTTTCTTAAAGAAAAGCTTCAAATCCAAGGCTCTTTCCTACAGATTCCTGCATTTCAAGCTTCTTTTGCTCTGTCCTAATCCACACACAGACTTCAGGAAAGCCAGTTCAAATGCACTGTAGAATAAATGGAATCAGCATCTCCAGTATTGACTTGTCTGAATCTGAAAAAAATCATAGTATCAAAGATAATAGACAGCTATCCATCCCAAGCTTTATCTTCACGGAGAACAAGGAAGATGGAGAATAGATGAAATAACATGTTAAAGATCCTCTCTTGACTAAATGCAGACTTTAGACAACACAGTAGGACGTACCTTTTGCCAGCTGGTGTGTTTGTGTACATGCTAATTGAGAAGGACTGTTACCTATGAGCTTGAGTGAAGCTAAAGGAATTATTGAGGGGTGGAGAGTCGGAGTTTGCCTGGCCTATTGCTTGACTAATCAAAACATTTCAGTGTCATTAATTACACTCAATGGTGGAGCCTGTAGGGGGGTTAAAGACTTTAAAATGATCTGATTTGCAGCTCTTTTCTATTTCATTTGTAGGTAGTGTAAGTGATTCTGTGTCATGAGAAAATGTATACAACACTGATAAATCCATAAAGTATTTGACCTTTAATCAATCCTAATATTTTCAATCCACAGAGCCTTCTTAAATGCCTGTAACCTTGGCCCTTCTACTCCCATTCATCACAATTACTGTTAGAGCTGTCTGATGCAATGCACAAAGCATTGCACGTTGACATCCAATATTTTATCATTAATAAAAAAAAAAAAAGTAAGAAACATTCCAAGTATTTTTGCCGTTCTGATATTTTCCAGTGCAGTGCCCAGGAGAGGAAAAGGGACAGCTGTGATTTATGTTGGTGCTAGCCGCTATTGCTAATTAGTGTTTACTGTTAGCACAAAGTAGGCATAGTTGATTCTCCAAACAGCATGCTTGAAACTATGGTAATTTTTAGTGATTGCTGACCTTTTCATACTAAGAATATCAGGATACTAGGATAGTTACAAAAATCTACCTTTTCCTCCACTCTCCCAAGGCTTTTATTCTTATTTTGATCAAAGAACACCGCAGGGATATATAGACTAAGTTTACCCACAAAAAGGTTGGCTTCTGTAGATGTCTGCATGATTGAGTGCAGAGAATGCGGGATTGCTACTGAAGAAACTTGCAGGTCTGATGCTTAGCCAGGCAGTTGTGTTTTCTGGGTCCTTTTGCTCTTGTCAGTGAGGATTTCAAGATTATTTTTCCTTGATAGAGTCCCCTTCCATGCAAATTCCTGCTGTAGTGCAAAGTACAAAGAATAACACATTTGGATTGGGATAGACATGAAAAAAATAAATATGACTGAATTTTACTCTTGTATAGCACAGGTTTTCACATCACCTGTGTTTCACAACCCCATTGAGGCAATCAGTGCTGCCCAGGATTTTTGCTGAAAGAGAACTTCCATTTTCTTTGTATTCTTAATGAAATATGAGTCCTTAGACCTCTCCTGTACAAAAATACTGTTTGGTATGTTATCTCACTGCAATTTTCCAGATGCAGACCTACATGCTCCCAAACTCTTTCTCACAAAGAACCAAAATGATCTTTCACACAGAATGAAAATAATCTTTCATTAAAAATGAAGAATAAGGAGCTACCATGATTATTTCAGCAGAGAAAGCAGTCAGAAATACAAAGAAACAGTAACATTGTTTTGTATATGTAGCTTCCACCTTATCTGGAAGAGTTTTATTTTTGTGTTCTCTTCTCCATTTTGTAGATTTTTCCTAGTATGGTTTTTGCAGGTTTTAAAAATTTATTAGCAGGAATTATACTTTTAATGGGAACAATGAAAAAAATGACATGGGAAGAGGATCAATGTCCCCTCTCTCCCCCAGTGTTAGTTCTCTGTTGTTTTTCTAGCTCTGTTGCCAAGCCAAACAAAATGTAACCGACTAGTGATGTGTAAGAGTTAGCACACTACGTCTCTGCAGTGCTGGATGGAAGAAGGAGCATGATTTCATTTTTATTGCAGTTACCCTGTAGACTTTTTCTCTCTGTGCATGGAAAGATTTACAAACTCTTTGGCCAGGTTCATCAATACCCTCCCTGACATCCTGCCTCAAGCTTGCCTGATATTAATTACAAGATAAAACCTCAGCCCTGCTTCTGCAGTGCTCAGGAGCACATCATTTGAAAGTGGGAAATGCAGATTGGGGCATTGCTGCACAAACGGCACCTCCCGCTGAAGTGCCAGGCCTTCAGTTCCATGTAAAAGACATTCTGAGAGAACACTGTAGCTCTAGGACTGGATAAGTTGGTTAAAAATTGATTAAAAATCTACTTTTTAATGGAACTACAGCATACTTAAATAGTTAATAACCTATTTCCAAATAATAAAAGCTGTGGTAAAAATTCCATTCTATTGAGTACTGAGCATCCTTAATTCTCAGAAGAAAATGTCTGAACATTCATGTTTTCAGGCATTCATTCAGCAGACATGAAGTTCAAGGTCTCAAAGAACACCCACTCCCATTGCTTTGTCTACACATGAAAACACAGATTTAACACATTTTTATAAGGCTTAATCAGTTAATACTTGCAGCTTTGTTTCAACCGAGCATAAAATGGAGCAGCAAATGCTCTTATCTGGATCCATGTTGATCAGGTTTTCCAAGATGGGCTCTCAAACAGGTGTTTGCGATGTTAGTGTTGTCTGAGGAAGTGGTACCAGATTCAACCATCACTCCACTCTCTTATCCCTTGCATGTGTCTCTTCAGTACCCACAGGCAGTGTCATTTCTCCTCCCTTCTCTGCATCCTGTTTCCTTTCATATCTGACACTCATTTGAGCAAGCCAGCTGTACTTATACAGGCGTTCAGACTCTTTATTCTCACAGAGTGACTGTCATCTGTGATGGTCAGAGCTTTTGCTTTAAGCCTTTTGTTCTCCTTTCTCTGAACTTGACTCATTTCCCTAAGTGTTGTTGCTCAACAGCTGACTTTTCATCCAGATCCGGAATTCATAGAGAGGATCTTACCCTTCAACCTCTTTCTCTCATAGTCTGGGTTTTTCTGTTTCTTTTTTATTTTTAAATCTCCTTTTGGAGAAGTACCAAAGCTGGTTTGGAGATACACAGCCTAGGCAGATTATGCATAGCTGCTCAGGAGAGGGGTAGGAAGGCCAGAGGATGGTCGCAGACCAGAGAGGAGAGACCTGGTAACCTCCAGCAATCTCCAGAGACAAGCGGCACTTCATCTGTTCCTTCATGAATTTTCCATAGATTTTTAGGCTGACTTGGCAAACTGTTTTCCTTTCTTTCGGATCCTAATGATCTGCCAAGGGTAGGACCAAAGGAAGCACATGTCACTTTTCCAAAGCCTTTAGTGTTCAAAAAATTTTACGTGTATCTTGTGAAATATGACCCTTTCTGTGTATTCCAGCTTGGGAGTTTTGGATGTCCTCCTGTCCCTGTTTGGTGGAAAAGGAGGGGAAAGGGGCAAGAAGGTATACACGTTGCCTTGTGTTTTTCGCCCAACAAGAGAGAAAATGTTCGATTTTAAAATATTTCTGAGTATGTTGTGGTGTATGAAGATATACCAAAAAATCCCACTAGTGTGCTTAGCAATGGACCTTGAAAGCTCTGGGGTAAAAACACACGTTTTTATTCTGTAGAGCTGCTGGATTTATTCTGTGAGCTGGGCACATTCCTGTGGATCTACCACCCATCATGTACTACCCTGACATCAACTGGCGGGACAACACAGCCAGGCACAAAAACAGTCCTGGAGGTTCCTGCAGTGTGTGGATGATAACTTTTTGATGCAGGTTGTGGAGGAGCCAACGAGGAGAGGTGGACTACTGGACCTCGTGCTGACAAATAGAGAGGGGCTTGTTGGAGATGTGAAGGTGGGGGGCAGCCTCGGCTGCAGTGACCATGAGCTGGTGGAGTTCAGGATCCAGCGAGGAGGGAGCAGGGCTGTAAGTAGCCTTGCAACCATGGACTTCA